>BLKR01006159.1:0-63470 GCA_011170035.1 Teleogryllus occipitalis
GGACAGGGCGGGGACAGGGCGGGGACAGGGCGGGGACAGGGCGGGGACAGGGCGGGGACAGGGCGGGGACAGGGCGGGGATAGGGCGGGGACAGGGCGGGGACAGGGCGGGAACAGGGCGGGACAGCGCGGGAAAGGGCCGGGACAGGGCGGGGCCAAGGCGGGAAAGGGCGGGGACAGGGCGGGGTAGGGACGGGGTCGAGGCGAGGTCAGGGCGGGGTCGGGACGGAGTCGGGGCGAGGTCATGGTGGGGACAGGGCGGGGAAGGGCGGAACAGGGTGAACAGGGCGGGGGTGGAACAGGGCGGTCATTTTGACCGGGCAGGGCCGACGGAGTCCGGGTTGGGGGACGGGGTGGGAAAGGGTTAAGGTTGAGGTGAGCAACGGGTTGGTGATCGGGCGGGGGTCCAGCGGGGGAATGGGTGATAACAGGGCAGGGGGAAGGGGGCGGGGCGTTGCGAGAGTGCGCCGCCGAGGGAAGGGTGCTTTCGAGGGGAGGTGGCAATGCCGGATAAGCTCTCGGCGCCACTGCCTATTTTTGAGGTCCGAAATGGATGCCGCTAAGCGGCTTATGACGTCAAATGCTCGGGCGACCGGCACTGCGACATTGCGAAGCGAGATTTGAGGACAGATAAAGGGCAAGAATTCGTGCGGGATGGGCGCACGAGAACAGATGCAATTATTTAACTGCACAATTCCGATCGCGAACTGGTGAATGGGATGAGCGGTTAAAAAGTGGAGTTTGTTCACGGAGAGGTTTCTGATCGACTCTCGAGGTGGAGCAAAAAGAGCTTTGTTCAGTATTGCTTGGCTAATGTTATTCTTTAATCTTTGTAAGTCCTTGGTGATTCATTTTTTACATTTACTTTTCCCATTTCTCAGCAATACCTCTCGTTACTTGAATTCATTACATTCATTACTAATTACCACAAACGACTTATTAAGAATCTTTTGAGTTATTGTAAAATACTTTAATGTTGGGTTGTATTTCTTTTTCACAAATCGTCTCAACAGTTCCAGAAAGAGAGAGAAAAAGTACATTAATAAATTATTTATTAATTCTAAGACCCTTGGTGGCATGTTAAGGAATGCCACTTTATTTTGTTCTTTATAAATTCTTTTAAGATCGCGTGTTATAAATCTATAATATTTATTTGCGCATCGAGTATCAGAATTGTGAGCTTACGAACATGTATTGAATGGAGTGATATCAATAATAAACACTTTCCTGTACACTACCAATTATAAAAACAAAATTTAAAAGCTACAAAAGCCACTCGGTGAATTTTTATTCTTGGCAGAGGCAAAATCAGCCAGGTGACCAGTAGTAGCGCGAGCAGAAGCTGAAGTGTGTAGAAGTTGAAGGCGGAAGGTGGAAGGTGCAGTGTTTGCAGAAGGTGTCGTGCGAGAAGGTGTTGTTCGAGAAGGTGTTGTTCGGGAAGAAGTGCGAGAAGTTGTTATGGGGAAGAAGTTGGACGAGAATTTGTGTGGGAAACATTATGGAGGAAGATGTTGCGTGTGCACGCGCTGTTGCATGGTAAGAAAAAAATCGGCAACTAATTCAACCATCACTTTTCAGATGAAAGACAGGTCGTTCTCGTCACATATACACAACAGGATCCTGACTTAACTCGTGTACATCTTATTTCCACAGGATATCCATGGTTATGTAATAATGTCATACGATTTATTCAGCTGAACGAAAATCGCCGGACTGCATCCCGCAGTCAGTTTTTCTTCACCCTCGCTTCCCAGCTAATCCCCTTTCATTTTTCGTTACCTGAAAGGGCATAGCCCAACTCCATCCCGTTTCGTTCATCCGGTATTTCGGAAGGAGTAAAAATTTTAGTTAAGTTTGCATTAATAAGCAGGGCATTAACTCGTAGATATTCTCGCATCGGTGCAGAGAAAACCTCGAACAGAGGTGAATATAGCAGAATCTTCTGAAATTTGTATATTAAGTAGCGAGGTAAGAAGTTGCTCGTGATACGTAATTTCTTGTTTTGTTGCCAGAAACTTCTAAACGATTGTTTTCAACGTTAGAAGTACTCTAAAAGGATATGCAAATGTTCCTTGAAAACAGACAGAAGTGGATAAATTATAATATATCAAAGTGATCCTTAGTAGACCACGGAAAACGTCGCAATCAATCTTCATTACAAGGAGGAAAACAACGGAATGGAGTCGAGCTAT
This sequence comes from Teleogryllus occipitalis, assembly GCA_011170035.1. Lineage (NCBI taxonomy): Eukaryota > Metazoa > Arthropoda > Insecta > Orthoptera > Gryllidae > Teleogryllus > Teleogryllus occipitalis. Next base: position 2,192 of record BLKR01006159.1, read on the forward strand.
GCCTTTTTGGGGAGGTAAGTAAACGGTTTAAGAAACGTTGAGCGCGGTATGCAGTCGGTATACGCCTAGGTGAACATATTTGTGGGTGTCGGGAATACGCAGGCAGGAGAAGAAAATGTCTACCTTTACTGTGCTCTGCTTAGTAACATATTGATCAATTATAATTGATCCACTTCTATCTGTTTTCAAAAAACATTTGCATGTTCTTTAGAACACTATCTCCCACGTTGAAAACCACACTTCAAAGTTTCTGAAAAAAACAACAACTTGAAACCCCATATCATAAGCCCACTACCCCGGTAAACCTTACTCCGCTAACTTAACATACTCAATTCCAAAGATTCTGTCATGTTCACCTGTGATTCAGGATTTTTCTGAACTGGTGCGAGAACATCTATTTGTGCTACTTATGAATGGAAACTTAACAAACATGTTTGTACCTTGCGAGACACCGAAAGAATGATGAGGAATGCAGATGGGCTACGCCTTCTCCGATAACGAAAGGTGAAAGAAATTAGCTGGGAAGTGGGAGTGAGGGCAAACTGAGGGATGCCGTAGGGCGATTCCCGAAGAAAAGTGTAGCTAAGAGGCACGCAAAAGAAAATGCTGAGACAAGTCATTGCGAGCCATATTCATTGCGTGCTTATTAGGGATAAATGTATTTAACCCGACATAAAATTGTTAATTTAACAACCTGACATTCAATTTTCTTCCGGTGTGTTTTTCGATGCGATATTGCATGTAGTACTTGTGCAAATGAACTGTTGTCTTTAGCAACCCTATCATGATTGAATATTTTTCGGATATCATTCTATATGTAATGTGACTTGTGTTGTGTGTTTATCATTACAATAGGGAAATAATGTGAATGTGTTTAGTTTCTGTAAATTACATTGTGCTCGTTAAAATCTAGCATATGTCAATTCGATGAAATTATTGATTTATGTATTTAACGTCAAAAAGAATAAAAACTGTATGACGTACTATTAGAAGTTTATTCTATGCACGTTTTTTAATGTTCGGGTATCCCAATCTCAATTTATATAGTCGTACAAATCGAATTGTGAAGTCGGATGTAAAGACCGATTTTGCCAAGATATAATGAAAAAAATGTTTGCTCCCGTGTGATTAAAACTATTTGCAAAGGCAAACCAGCTACAAATTTGGGCTATTATCCCTTATAGTGTCCTTGGTGAAGGAATCTATTTACTGCCGCCAGAACATGGAGAACGATAATTTGAATCATTATAATCCTTACTTATATCTAGAAGACGTGCACAGATAGTGAAGCTACATTATGTAAACAAGCATAACTAGGAGCCATCTCAGCATTTTCTCAAAGGATCGGGATATCTGTACGAAAAACCTTATTGACATGGGGCGTCATTGACCTAAAAGCTTAGAACACCACTTAGAGGTTTATTAGTCTTTTATGAATTATACAAAACGGTAACTAATACGTTAAATGTCACTGTTAAAAATTAGTATTACTTTCCTTTTTGATGCACAGTACGCTTCCGAACGCGATTTGAACTCTGGCCTCAGGGGGCGAAAGACACAGAGTGTGTTGGTTGAAGATCCATTTTATTGATTGATTTTTACAACGATGGCGAGATCCGGCGCCGACCTACCGTCGGCTAGTGGGGTTTCCCTATCCAGGACTCTCCGACCAGCGGGCACCGTCTCAACCAGGACAGTTTTAAGCCCTGACCGGTCTCACGGATTAAGGGTAGCAAAGGCTTGTTAGTGTAAGTGTGTGTAAGGGGAGAGGATAGGACAAGAAATGGGAAGGACAGATCGCGCGGTCCGTGGCTCCGCTTTGGTTAGGGTACCGCTCCGGCATCTGCCTGATCGGAGAAACCACGGAAAACTACTCGATCAAAAAGAATGCCAGCCGGCCGCTAGAATCCTCCTCCAGACAGCGACTGAACTCGACCTAGCTGGAAAAGCTAGTGTCGTGAATCCTGCCGCCGTCAGGACTCGAAGCTAGGACCTCCCGGTCAGAGGCGCTGCAGTGATATCAGTTGATGGTACGGAGCTACCGCAACATCGATTTAATTCCGTCCGATAAGCACATCGGGGGTCGCGTGGGGCCGTGGGTCGAAACTCCGGCCTCAGCTGGTCTCCGCCAGGAGGGTTACGGCGCGCCGGCCACCTGCGTCCTCCTATTGCGGAGATCGGGCCGGACTCGACCGGCGCGCGGGGAGAGGGGCGGTAGGGGCGTCACGCCCTGCGGTACTTCGCGTCCGCTCCGGAATGCCTGTCTGGACCGCCTCCCGCCGCTAAGCTGTGCAACGACCGCCATTATCGCAATCAATGAAGCTTGATGGCTTGCTTGGTGGGATTAATCATTCAGGGATACGCGCTATCAGGGGGCGACGCAGATGCTACCAAGGCTAGAGGGGGGAGAGACGGAGAGAGCGGGAAGATGAGAGATGGAGAGATAGAGACCTTTTGCAAGTGTGTACGTGTATGTGTGTATGTGTGTATGTGTGTGCTGCTGTGTGTGTGTGTGTGTGTGAGAGAGAGTGTGTGCGTGTTGCGTGTTGTGGTGTCGGAAGATGAAATGCTCCCAATGGAACAGGCTTGGGGACGCACATCGATCACTAATGACCAAGTCTCGCCTCGCTCTATCGAACGGAACAGAAGCTACTATACGCAAGGGAAGGAAGAGGCACGAACTCGATGTTATTGCAATTTAAACCGTTCCTTCCAGCACATTATTGTAACAAGGAATGTAACTATTTTCGGGCGTAATTGTTTGGTCGCATTCCAGCGTAACTGGACTTCCTTAATTCGTTAGTCTCAATCACAAAACGTTTAGTTATTTGCGAGCACAATATCGATAGCATTGTTTTGATATTTGCAACAGCGCGACAGAAACGGACGTGAAGTCACTTATTGTGCAATAACTTTCCTCTTAATCTGAAATTGAATCAGTCAGAAAATAATTAGTAACCTGAATTATTTTAATCACACAATTTAATAAGCTTGATTGTTTGCCCCAGTTACCGAAGCTCATTTACAAAAGATATTTACATGCCTAAGATTTCCATGCAATCATTCATTTTACATAATATTAAGATCATAGTTAACTAGTATTACCAAGTCACAATGGTGGTAGCCTGAAAGGAACTGTACGGGATTAATAATATTAGCAAGAAATATAGACAATTATTACAATACTTGATAAGTTTGAATTATCCAAAATGTATTATGAATGTAGTTATAACAGTAAAATCATTAACCTGATGTCATATTTCTGTATTACTTATACTAATATTTAATTATTTTATAATAGTTTCTTATATTAATGTAAATGTTAGCTGTAATGTTTCTCATACATTTGTAAATCTAATGTTGATTAATGTTTCATTTTTTAGTGATTCGATAATATTGCATGTTCTGTGTGCTAAGCACACATGCTGTACGTGTTAAAGATTAATAATATTCCCTTTCTTAATTAAATTTCTGTAAATTAAACAATTTAATCTTATTTTATTCCTTCATCGAATGAAGACTTACGAATAAATGAATCAGTAAACTGCCAGCTACTTAAGTAACATGTGTTGAAAATACTCGGCTGGAATTGCTAATACTAACCCTAAAACAGAGGGAAACAAATTAATCCAGATTAATGTTTAAAGTTTTCAAGGAAAACAAAGAGATCCTGAAGACCCGTGAAGTATAAACAATGCGTTTACTCTTTCACTTGAGAAAAACAATCTCACATATCAGATCAACGTGGTCGGTGAACGTCTTAGAATCTGCGCGAGATATTCTCCGGAACGATGAAAAGTTGTATTACAAATTCACACGCATGGGCGTACTGGATTGCACGTTGACCCTCTCTTTCTCTTTTAGTTTCCATCTTCCCCTCGCTCACTCGCTAAGTTACGTTTCGTTCGTTGTTTATCATGGTGAAGGCATTGAAGTAACTGAAAAAGACCCGCAAATACTGGATCAGGATATCGTCAGTCATTTGAACAGATTTGTGTCGCATTTATACAAAGAATTTAGAATGTATAAATGTTGTCTAAGTTAGCAAACTGAACAGACAACTATATTAAAAAAGGTCAGTTTAGTAAAAAAATCGTTTTAAAATTTTAGATTATCAATTTTCATAATGACGTTCAATAAGATCTACCCACTATTTACACTATGAATTGGAGTCATTTTGTAATATATTTGACAGTCGAAGACTAAGTCAAAGGTGACCAGTTGACTCGTATTTACATATTTAACATTAAAATCATATGGTTACAAAACTACTCTTATTCCTAACCCATGCGTTGGTATTAACATACCCATTCTTCAAAGCCAACATCAAACGAGTTAAGTGGATTTTGAAGAAAAGCTTGGCAGTATGCATGCCGTTGGTTGGCCTCCTTTTGCTCTCCAATTTAGCTTCATTTGTCTAATAACTAAGCTAATATTATGTCATACCAATTCATCATAAACTCTACATACATCTTCAAAATCACCGAGTGACACTAACAAATTTTGGAAAGCACTACTCTGTGGCGATTAAGAATACAAGTGTCCTTATCACATCTAACAAAGACAAGTCATTCCATACATTAGAACAGGGCTACTAAAACGTAAGATATGTGGGCAGAGTGCCCTCGGTGGCCCATCGCTGTGGCCCGCGTGCCATTCGCCTTTCACTAGACTACATCCGATCGCCTTCGAGCGCCTCCCTTCCACTGTCTCAACAAGCAGCGCGGGCCACTCCGGATTGATTGATTGATTGATTTTTTCGTGTTTCCGGGCGCGTCAACTGCTTCGGTCATTAGTCTCGTTAGTGTAGTGCATGTTTCTTTCTCGGGAGATGGCGGTGATCTTCCCCTGTTGGATGGTGAGATCCGGCACTGACCTACTGTCGGCTAGTGGAGTTTCCCCCTCACCAAGACTCTCCCACCAGCGGGGCATCGCCCCAGCCGGCACAAGCTCTAAGCTCCCGACCGGCCTCCCGCAATATGTGGCAGTGTAGTGCATGTTAATGGAAGTGTGTGTGTGTGTGTGTGTGTGTGTAAGGGGAGAGGATAGGATAAGGAAGAGGAAGGACAGATCACGCGCGGTCCGTGGCCCGTTTGGTAGGGTACTGCTCCGGCATTCGCCTGGTGTTGATCGGAGAAACCACCGATCAGAGCAGCCGGCCGCTAGAATTCTCCTCCAGACAGCGACTGAATTCGACCTAGCTGAAAAGCTAGTGTCGAAAATCCTGCCGCCGTCAGGACTCGAACCTAGGACCTCCCGGTCAGAGGCGCTGCAATGACATCAGTTGATACACTGAGCTACCGCTACCGGTGCCACTCCGGTACGCCGCAGATGAGCGCTGTGCCCGGAAGCGCCAAATGCCCCGCCCCACTTGAGCAGCCCTGCATTAGAGCAACGCGGCAAACTTTCCTGAATCAACTGGACGCCTTCTTGGGCCGATCGAAAGTTGTATCACTAATTCACACGCGGTCCGAGTACGCGGCCGAGTGCTGTTGTCCCATTCCGTCTCCGCGGAGAACTTCACTTCCTCCCCCCACCCGCACCCCGGTTTCCCGGTTCTGACGCTCGCGGTGCCAGAGTTTGTTCCGTGTTTGCTTTCGGTCAAGAGTAATCGACGGAGACTGTCCGCCGTCCAAGAGACACCGGTTGCTCCTTCCGGGAAGTTCCCCTCGCGGAGCATCGGGCGAATCACGAAGAGTGGACGCAATCCGCACACTCCCAGCCAGAAGACGGAACGCAGAGGAAAGGGATGGGAGGCAGATGGGGGAGAGCGCTCTCTCGGAACCCTTGGGAGTGTAGGACGCTGGCGGCACACAGTGGACTGCAAGCCCCCTTCAGGATGGAAACACTGCTCAAACTATAGTACTATATTATGCAATTAGTTTATAATAGAGAGTTGATTGATTAATTTTTTCGTGTTTCCGGGCGCGTCAACAGCTTTGGTCATTAGTCCCGTTAGTGTAGTGCATGTTTTTTGCGGGTGATGGCGGTGATCTTCCCCCGCTGGATGGCGAGATCCGGCGCCGACCTACCGTCGGCTAGTGGGGTTTCCCCCTAACCAGTACTCTCCCACCAGCGGGGCACCGCCCCAGCCAGAACAAGCTCTAAGCTCCCGACCTATCTCCCGGAATATGTGGTAGTGAAATGCATGTTAGTGTAAGTGTGTGTAAGGGAAGAGGATAGGACAAGGAAGAGGAAGGACAGATCGCGCGCGGTCCGTGGCCCATTTGGTAGGGTACTGCTCCGGCATTCGCCTGGTGTTGATCGGACAAACCACGGAAAACTACCGATCAGAGCAGCCACCATACAGCGACTGAATTCGATCTAGCTGAAAAGCTAGTGCCGAAAATCCTGCCGCCGTCAGGACTCGAACCTAGGACCTCCCGGTCAGAGGCGCTGCAGTGACATCAGTTGATGCACTCAGCTACCGCTCCCAGTCGCACCGTCGAACGTTAAAGCACTATCGATCTTCTACTCATGCGCAGTTTAAGTTTCGCATTACGTTAATGCATCTGCGCATGCGCAGAAGATCGATAGCGCTGCCCGCGATGCCGTGCACAAACTCTCTAATATTATTCTCTATTGCGTGCGTGCATGATTGGGAAACAAGCAACGTTTGGAGAAAATTTTCCAATTTCGTACTCGTGAAATAAACATTACATAACTAGTTGCATACGTTATATTTTTAATGATAGCGCTATACATGTATAAGACAATCAAAATTAAGTTTTGGAAACAATTTTATTACATCACAGGTATTTAGCATCTGTATAAGAAACGGTGGTCGGCTGTTCGGTTCACCGCTACCCCCCCCCCCCCGATTTTGTCGGTTTTGCGGTCCCCCCCCCAGCGATTCCCTATCTACGATTGGCTGAATATGTGATGTCTCAATTATTTGTACCATAAAAGCCAAATGCTTTACAAATTAGGATAGGATGCCGCTTCTGAACGTTTTTTTACAACGAAATAGGTCGTTTAAAATGCTGGTGTATAAAAAAAGGACTTTCTCATCACGAATTCTGTTTCTAACGAATCCACTCGTACATATCACATTTCAAAGAATAGTTCCAACACAGTGATATTTATTTCTATAATTTTTATATGCAAAAAGAAAAACAGAATTTATGCAAATCCAGACCTTTCTCATAGCGTTTATTGATTGTGCAGCTTTCTATGAAGACATTGTAATTCCATGAGCACTTTCTCTTATTTGATTCAAAAGGTTTGTTTTGGGGGGGGGATAATGTTTGGTTGTGTGAAGTGAGGTTTATCATTATGTACCACCCTTCAAATAAATTTCAGATAACGATATAAATATCTTTATTCCTTTTTAAAATGCTCATGTAAAGTTACAGTAATTTACTATTTTGTGAAGTTATTTTTTATTTGTACAATTGGAGTAAACATATGATGACTTAATGAAGTGACATCTTTTAGGAATAAATAATCGGTAACTCGTTGACAACGTATAGCGATGAATACAGCGAAAACATTCGCAGAATATGTTAAACTGTTGAATAATACCGACATAATAATATTAAAATATACAAACTACAAGTTTTTTAAAAACCTCTGTTTTTCTCATTTTTTACACAAAACACACACGGGAGTTACCATTTTTTAAAAGAGATTTCATAGAAGAACACCAAAAAACAAAATAGATATCCCAAACCTGAAGTTTATATCAAATTTACTAACGTAAATTATTTTTTCTAATGTGTTCCATAGATCTCATCCTAAAGAGCAGTATTTGTAAAAATATTCCTTAGAATTTTTAAATACTCGTATATAGTAAGCATAGAAAGATGACAAAAGTTATAAATACTGCACTATATAATAACCCATTCCTAATATAGAAATTTAAAGAAGTGGTAATCTAATTAGTACTAATGACTTCGCCGCGGAATGGTCATTGGATGCCCCTCAAAGAGTAGAATCTGCCTACCGTCTATGTATCCACAACCGAGGCAAAATACTCAGAAACTACACCAGAATTGATTTTTTTGCAAGCATGCTGTCTACTTCAAATTTACCAATGTAAAAAAATATTTTGTGAGTTGCCCAGAAAATCTCCTCTTACTAATGAGAATTATTTGTAAAGACATGCTTTAGAATTTTCAGTTAAATAGTAGCATAGAAAGATGCGAAAATTTGATAAACACCACAGTAGTCACCCTTTCAAAACAAACAAAAAAATAAAGTAAAAAAAAGTAATGATATAACGAGTATCGGTGCCTTCACCGTGGAATAGAATTGGCGACCCGAAAGATATGCAAAATTGATAATCACTACATTATTAACTACTTTATCACCTAACATTAGTAACCCTTTCAAAACAAAAAGAAATAAAGAGCTGATTATATGACGTGTCTCGGTGCCTTCACCGCGGAATGGAATTGGCGGGCCATTTAAATTGTAGAATCGGGCCACTGTGTGTCGCTCCGACGCTCCGGCTGCGGAGCCACCCACGCGGACGTCCGATCACGACCGCCCCCGGCGCCAATGCCGCCGCCCCAGTTTCCCATTCGGCGCAGTGTATTTTTGTCGCCCTCTGGGGAAATCTAGATTATTTCGAATAACAATTTCAACGGAAATGAAACCAACTCTTTACCCGAGAATTACTCGTACTATTGGCTTGAGTAGTCGTGTGAAGAAGTAAACCACCAGCTGCGTACTAACAACGGCGCTACAAATTATATTTCTTCCATATTTCATGTACAGTTTTCATATTTTTGTGACGATACATAAATGAAATGAAACAAATAAATGAAAAAATATATAATCTGTGGATTATTAGAACCCCGTGAACTAGGTAAAGTTTCAAGGTGAAAATGTGAAGGTGTTTGGAATATTATTTAATAATCGAATTAATGACCTTCACATTTCGACCAAGGTGCATACGTTTTGTTTTTTTTTCTTCTGCACTTACTTTGTTTACTAACAAAGTCGCCACATCCGTATTGTAATATAGTTAGTACAGAAACTTTCGAAACAGCATACGAAAAGTGAAAAATGTTGGTAGTCGTAACAGTTACCATTGCTCACGTGTTCATTGATCATCAAGGAGAGTTAGTAGGGTTAGGGTGTTAGGCGTATTACTGTTCATCACATCTAGACAATTTTAGCGGGCAAAGCAGTTCAGTAAAAAGACTATTCCCGCCGAACACGGAAACCCTCAACTTTACGAACGCTTAACAGTTCGGTAATAGCAACTTGAAGAGGGGAGACACGAAACAACTACAAAAACGTACTTATGTGCAGGCCTTCTTAGGCACGGACACAACGGAGGGATATGGAACTCTCGTATGTCCAGCACTATGTCCCTATGCACAGCACAAATATATGTTCATTGCCTGGCTTGATTGTACCATTTATCCTCACACTATGCTTGTTCCCAATGATACAGCGATTATTTCTATACATCCAGTAACGGTATTGATATTATGCAATCGATAAATTTTCGATATCGATACCCCAAAAAACATCAATATTGCGTAGAAGAATATTGATTAATTCCATATACTAAATTGGCTTTCCTTAACATTCTGTATACACAATATTCATAAACCAGGTTCATATTTAAATGTTTTCTATTTCTTCATTGCCCTTTATTGGCCTATAAACAAAAACAAACGTTTTCCATTTAATTAAAGTCGTGAAATATAAGATGTTTATGGCAAATCATCTGCATTACAATATCTGTATATATATATATATATATATATATATATATATATATATATATATATAGAGAGAGAGAGAGAGAGAGAGAGAGAGAGAGAGAGAGAGAGTGTTTACTCAGTGAATACCAAGTGAGTGAATACTAATAATAATGAATACTAATAATAATGAAGTTTTTCTCTTTGAAATAATGATCTGTACCATTGGATATTGGCAATATCAATGTTTGAGGTTCGGTAATATCGATGTAAGTTCTCTCGTAGATATCGATACCACATAATACATGGACCCAATTATTGCAACATTTCTTCCTGTATCTATTCTTGCTCGCCCAATGCTTTCTTTCCATTCTTTCTTTCCTGGACACCGGACACGATGAATTATAATAATGAAATACGTGACCACTTATAATAAACGTGATTGAAAATTATGTGGAAATAAAATAAGACGAGACACCGTGTGGTGTGAGTACCGATGAGAGAAGAAATAAATTAAGAAAATAGTTATTTCTAAAGACAATGCATTCCAGATGGCAATAAACCTTATGATTATCGTATGATAGATTAGCGAGCAGTTTGTTTTCCTTCAATATAGTGCTCAATAGATCCTACGAATAAACCTCGTCTCGTTGGATTGGTTGTTGTTTCCTTGCACGTCAACTTGTCATGAGACTCGCAAATGTAGTGCATGCTACATCTCGGGAGTTGGCAGTATTCTTGTCCCACTGGAACGTGATATTCGATTCCGACGTACACGTCCGCTCGCTACACTACCCCTGCAAGTATATCCTAGGGGCATGTCCCAGTCGAGAGAAGCACTAAGCTCTCAATTGGTCTGCGTGTGTGAAAGTTTAGTTTGTGTGTGTATGTGTTTGTGTAAAGAGAGAGGAGGCGATAAAGATGATAGAGGAAAGATTGCACGCTCTCCGTAGACCGATTGCTGCTCTAGCATTCACTCGGTATTGATTGGATAAACAACGGAAAATACAGATCAGAGCAGCCCACTGCTAAAATTCTCTTCTAGACAGTTGCTGAATTTGACATAGCTATCAATTAATGCCGGAAATCTACCACATTCGGGACTCCGATCGAGCGGACGGAAGTGACGTTGGCTTTACCACTAGGCGCTTCAAATTACACGCCTTCGTAAAATGTTCATCTAGCAACAAAAACAAATGTACGAAGCTGCCACTGACGTAAAACGTAATGAGTCGAAGGAAAACTACACGGAGATAGACCGCGAAGTTTCCATCTCCATCAGATATTCTACATTGATGGACAGAAATCCGAACCGCAGTCCGAAAGGCACATGTCCCAGAAGTGGACGCCAGGGTCCAGAGGCTCAATTGAAACGTCACTTGCTTCGACAGCCGATCGCCCGTGCTGCTCGCACTCTGCCGCGTCGCCAACTCCACTGGGGGGCTTCTTTCCATTCTACTTTCTGAGAGTTCTTTCCAATTTCGCACTAACTGGTGTGACTCAGGGCATCGATTGATGTCACTGCAGTGTCTCTGACCTGGTGGTCCTAAGGTTCAAGACCCATCATTCGGAGGATTTTCGACACTAGGTAATTAGGTCCTATTCAGCAGGTGTATAGACGAGAATTCTAGCGGCTGGCTGCTTTGATAGGAAGGTTTCCATCGTTTCTCCGATCATCACCAGGTGGATACTGGAGCAGGGCCACGGACTGCACGCGATCTTTCCTTCACAGAATACACTTCTCCTTACAGTACGTCAAACAGTTTTGACTGTTTTTGATATTAAATAAATAAAAAAAACTAACAACAGATTTTTTATTATTTCTAACAAAATAGCAATCCACACCCAAATTGTACTCTTATATAATAGAGCTCTACTCTGTACTCTGTACTCTGTACTATTGTACTCTCTAAAATAGAGCTCAACGAAAGTTGGGCACAGTGAAACTACATTTATGACCAGAAACAAAACTAGGGGGTCATCTCGTCATTTGTTCAATGGATGAGGGGAACTAGACAAAAAAAACGTGATCGATATGTGGGTCATAGACCCAGAATGTGAGGTACAATACTTCATACAGGCAAATTTTGTCTTTTTTTTAAATTATGGGATAGAAATGTAAACCAACGCATTATAAAATAAATATTATTTAATATAAATCTTACTTAATGTGCATATTATTTAATATAAATATTATTTAAAATAAATATTATTTAAAATAAACATTTTTAAAAAAATAGTCTTTTTCTTTCGTCACTACATATTGTAATTGTATCGAAACAGTTACTCAGCAGAAACAATTTTATTTTGTACTTTAACTTGTGCAACGATTTTAACTGCTTTAATTTCAATTGTTTAATGTGTCGTAAAGTAACGTAAATATAGCTTTTGGCACTGACACCTGATGCATGTGATGTCCACGGTGTGGGTTATAATTAGAAATATCACTATTGCATGAAAATAGTATGCCCCCACCGTTGAGGCAGTTTGGACAAGTTTCATAAATAAATACGCAGAACAATAGCCAGGGTAAAATAATATTTTTTAGAATCTAAATGTCTGGGTTCTATAAGATGTGCATCCCCAAAAATTATGCCACATAATTTTGAGGGGCGTAAAATTCACTGCATATTTACAAAACTGGTATTGATTAAATCTTGTTTCAATAACACTTTGACAATGACATTACATAACCAGTTTTGTGATACATAACAAATTTATGTATTTGTAAATTTTGTATCTCAAGGATTTCATGTGGGAGTCCAACATTCCACCATTCGTTCGATGCACCATAATTCATGTTAACGATATTTCCTTCAGCCGTGTGACCGCAATGAAATTGTGACCAATTGGAACCAATTAACCAACGCGGGATTAAAATAATTTGATTTCCTGTCCGGCAGGCATCAGAATTTCAAACTATTTCCTGGATTTTCACCAAAGATGAAATATTTCCATTTTGTACTTTTTGGGTACAAAATGTGGAGTGATAATATAAGAAATTTAGGCGGATGAATCATATTTGATCCTTTGAGAGACTTGTCCTTTGCTCGAATCCCGTGGGATATATTTAGACTAGTTGGAAGCACGGCTGGATTGCACCGTTGGAAAATTGCTACGCACGTTAGGTTTGGTTGATTCTCAGACAATTCTGAAGATTCTAAAATCGGAACTACGAAACTACTTTGACTAATGGCAATTGTTCTGCATGTCTTGGAATTGTATCTAGGCTGTGCTTTTGTTCCATTTTAAAAGAATTCTAGGAAGCAGTTTCTATTCCATAATAGAACGGGTAAGCAACGTGTGCGTTTTCCCCTTTTTGTAATATTGTACTGTTATGTGGACATAACGTAGCCAAACAGAGGAACGAAACATCTCTCTTAATGACCAGCGTACGTCAAAGATTTTAAGTCTGTCTCTGTTTAGAACAATCAAAACAACAGTTTTGTAGCTCAAGATGGTTTATCTATGGCTACATCTATTCCAGAAAACTATACTTCTTATTTAAATATGTCCATTACAATAAGAAAATGGTGTTACGAAAAGCATTGAATGACAGACGACGGATACCACAAATAAAGAAAATGGTTAAGTATTAACTTCGGCTATATCTTCGGTTTATTAATTTCAACCTACTCCATTATTTACTCTCTATTGGCCTCATGACTTTAATAACTATTACATTAAGATTGCATTTTTAGTATAGGCGTAAGAAAATGTACTTTTTTGAAGCATATCCCTGTACTCATTTTTTGTACTTAGGCCAGCCGAGACGGACTAGATTTTCAGCCTATTAATTTAGTTGCAATTGCCCATGTTGCAAAACCACTCTTCAAACAGAGTTCTCCTCGTGCTGTTCATGAAGTTGCGAATCGTCCTACGAAACGTTCCACGAAGGCCGGAGAGCAAAGAGGGTTCTTCCTAGAAACAACGCCGTGACACTACCAGCCCGTGTCGTCCGCGCTAGCCAACGTCCCTTTGGCGCTGTCCTTGTTTGCACTCCCGACGACACAGAGCAATTTCAACTCCCCTCTATACACGTTCATCTCAATTTGTGACTTGAAAGGTAAATAAAGTATTTTTAAACTGTCTCTCGCGGGCACGCCGGAGAGGAACAAAATGTACACTGCTGCATGCGGTGGATGCCAGCGCAGTTGCATAGTTCCAGAATTTCCAATATATACATATATATATATATATATATATATATATATATATATATATATATATATATATAACGCGACAGAACGGTGTTCCGGTACCTCGGGAATTAAGAACATATTTAATGAATTGAGATACGTGACATTATATTATTTACACATATTATGTACCCATTATATATCAATATATATTAAAATAAATCACTCTCTCATTTTAATTTATTTCTAATTTTAATTCAAATATTATTATCTATTTTTTCTATAGTTCAAATTTGGCTAGATCAGATTGTATTATAACACACCACAATATTTACATATGTCAGCTGCTGTAATAATTTTGTCTTCTTTGTGAGCCTGAAAATTACCGCTCTTACGAAAACAGGGCTGGTAATAATATTTTGATAATTGGGGAAACACTTGTTGGTAGATATTCTCATCACATATAAAAATATTACGAAATAACAAGTGATCCAAAAAATGTTACAGGAGGCTAACATCAACTGTAATTCAATCTATTAGTTATTTAAATTCTGCTGATTTTAAATACAATCATTGACCTTTATGCATTAAACTTTATGAGATATGTCGTAAATAACATAATTGAATTTGACATACCCCTTTTGGATCTATTATTTATAATGTTAATATTTCTTCTAAAACGACCATCTCTACTTTAATTACTAATTAATTTAAACTTAATATTAATCTTAAATATTACCACAGCCTTGACCTTATACATTTTAAGTAAACGTCTTTGCAATTACTTACGTGCACTTCCCTGATTAGATTATGTCTGCTTTCTTGGCGTTGTCCTGGATCTCCGTGTAAGTCGTTTTCAAAGTTGCGACCAAACTCCTTCCATGTTCGGGGTTTTACACAACTACAGTTTTTGTAATTTTGCCATTGTGAATACTCTATCGCTATTTTATAGGTCCTGTATCATTTGCGATTCTATTTTATTTTCTACACACGTCAATTCATTAATTATTCACTGCAATTGTAAACCATTCTCAACCTTTGCAAACGTCTGATCCGTCTCGCGCTTCTAACTCCGTATTCTCTTGCGGCAGAATTACGTGTAATCCGCCTCGTTGCTCTACATCTGTTCTCTCGCTCTCTCTTTCTCTGTCTCTCTCTCACACACACCACTCTCTCTCTCACACACACACACCTCTCTCTCTCTTCCTCTCACCCTCTCTACCTTTCACCTTCTCTCCCTCTCACCCTCTCTCTCTCTCTCTGTCTATCTCGAGGCACAACTCCTTCTCGTGAAAATTCAATAGTTAATCTTCCTCCTGTCGATCGTGTGTTGTCGATTGTTTTACCAGCAAATTCGATACTATTCTGTCCTTCGTTTTTCTGTCATCCTCAATAATGCCCCGATGTCAATAGTGTCGTTAAATTATTTATTTAAATTAATTTTGGAATATATTCTAAATGTTTAACAGATATTCATGTTATTTTTATCTAAGCAACGTATATCCTATTCAACGTTAAGTTCAATATTTAATTTTTCCTTAGTTATAAGAACGTATCGTCTTAATTCGCCATTATGCTTTTAATTTAACAACATAAATATCATTGAGATATTATGGCTCCTCTCTCATATATATATATATATATATATATATATATATATATATATATATATATATATATATATTATATGTGTGTGTGTGTTACGTCGTGAATCATGAAATATGTTTTTATATAAATGTGATTTGAGAGAGCGAAGCAATGTCATCAGTACACACAATATTATCATAACAAAAATATTGCAGCTCTCAAAGCAATTACTGAGTCCATTCCTCCGTTATGTTCTATTAACACTCCGGTGCACTCCAGTCCGTGTAACTTCGATTTGCACTGCTGCTCTAACCACTCATGTTGAAATCAAACATATATACACATATCGCTGTTCGCACTATTGCCTTCACCGAGCCTGACGCAGCAGTAACCAGTAGCCGTAGCACTTCTCAATACACATCGCAACACAAACCTCAAGAAACATCATCACAATGACACAGCAGCGTGCTGAACACAGTGGACAATAAGTTAATTAAAAACATTTCAACATAACCCCGTGTTGAATACCTAGTTCAGCTCTCCAAGTTTCACGGGCCAGGAATATGGTTAGCATCGTTCTACGTCCTTCCATCCTTTTCATACACAGAGGTTTCCCTTTCCCTCTCATAGAAACTCCCCAAACCGCCTCTAGGCCACCACCATTGCCGTCCGACACTCCATTTCAGGTAAGGTGGAACTGTGGGATCAGCTTTGACGTCTCAGTCGGATTGTAGGACCGTTGGGGTCAGGATTGGGGAAGTCGGCTTCTGAAGCGGAGAGAAATGTCTGAACTAAAGCAACATTCGTTTGGCAAAAACAGCCGCAGAGACATTTTTCATTGAGAGAGACTACTACACAGTTCCAGAGATCAATGGACCGGGAGCGGTAGCTCAGTGCATCAACTTATGTCACTGCAGCGCCTCTGACCGGGAGGTCCTAGGTTCCCACTCCCCGCGGCGGCAGGATTTTCGGCACTAACTTTTCAGCTAGGTCGAATTAATTCGCTGTCTGGAGGAGAATTCTACTGGCCGACTGCTCTCATCGGTAGTTTTCCGTGGTTTTTCCGATCAACACCAGGAGAATGCCGAAGCAGTACCCTGCCAAACGGGCCACGGACCGCGCGCGAACTGTACTTCCTCTTCCATGTCCTATCCTCTCCCCTTACACACACACACACTAACATGCACTACACTACCACATTACGGGAGACCGGTCGGGAGCTTAGAGTTTGTCCCGGCTGGGGTGGTGCCGCGCTGGTGGGAGAGTCCTGGTTAGGGGGAAACCCCACTAGCCGACGTTAGGTTGGCGCCGGATCTCGCCATCCAATGAGGGAAGATCACCGCCATCTCCGGAGGAGAAACATGCACTACACTAACGGGACTAATGACCAAAGCAGTTGATGTGCCCGGAAACACGACAAAATCAATCAATCCAGATATCAATGGAAGGTTGAGCAAGCGGGTGTACGCCCGCTGTAGGAGAGACAAGAGGAACAGGAACTCCGACACTAAACGCGAAGGCCACAGAGATTCATTTTACATATGAAGTTGCAACGAATACAACATAACACTCCCTTACAATATTGAGTATTTCACAGTTTCTTCCAAGAATTATCCAGAAATATGTGGTTATATTTACGCAAACATTTTAATAAACAATTAAACAATTCAATTCAGACTGTTAAACTTCAAAATCATACATATCGGAAATTTGACAAGAACGTCTTTTGTGAATTTCTTTCTACTATCTGCAAGTTGTTGATTAAGCTGACAGAAAGAAGCTGACGATTATCGTGGTTTGTGTTGTTATAGGTTTTGTAAATTCTTGAGTGGTATCGGCTAAATGCGAACATACATGTAGGCTAAATACCACATAGAAGGATTACCTAACTCGTGAATAACGTATAAAGTTCAGCTCAAAGATACTATTGTAATTATCGGAATTATCGATCCATACGCATCCAGAAGAAAATACTTGTAAGAGAATATACCAGCTCCAGCCCACAGGTAATGAAATGTAAATCTAATATTTCCAGACGATATTAATGTACGAGAAAAAGATCCAAACTATCTCCCTCAAAGGCATTATGTAAACTAGTGGTGCTACAGAATGGCACAGACATTCTCGTACTAGTTAGTTTACTAATATCTTTCATCTGGGATAGTTTTCGATCTTGCCCCATCGTCTTGCCAGCTGACATCTAGCGCCTCTCACATTTTTTTCCCCAATTTTTAGGTTTCCTCATGGTAGAACCGCAATATTATTTTAAGAATACTAAATTAGAGTAAAACCTCGTCCAAAATGGAAATTTTCGTTGAAAAATTTGGAACCGTTTTTAAAAAATGTTTTATCATTAACGTAAATGCAAAATTTTAAGCCCTTTTACACGGAAAACGTTTGAGTTTTTGAGAAACTTTATGGGACATCATTCAAAACACATGTACTTATAAATGCAATAATCTGAACAAATCTCCACTAATGTAAATTAATGTAACGACGCGAGAGAGAAATCAAAGAAATTAAATTTTTGTAATTGTTTTTAATAATAGAATACAGCAAAATGGCGTTGTCATCTTATTCAGAACATTTAGCATTATCCCCACCAAAAGTTTAAAGAAAAAATTTGTAGCCGTTTTTGAGGAATTCTTTTTTCTGATATTCTTTAATATATCTCACGCACTATTACGTGAAAAAACTAAAATGTTCAAACGAATATGACATTAATTAAATAACTAATTAAGAACAACAATTTTTATTTAAAGGAAAAAATCTATATTTTCAATTTTGTAGCAGTAGGAATACGTCCAAAAATTCAAAACGTTTGCAATTTTTGAAAATTCAGAATAAACAGTGAAAATTGGGTCTATGCCACCTTAATAATTGTATTTCAGTCTATTCTTTCCAGGCATTTAAAAAAGAAATTGGAGCCTTTTTGAGAAAAATTTGAAAAGGTCCGAGGGGTTTAATGTAAAGTACCCCCAAAATTTACAAAATATTTTTCAAAATCGTCGAGCTTAGAGTGACGCCAGATCTATCTGAGAATATTCATTTTCGAAAAAAATCGTACGAATAGTTAAGGCGTTTGTCTTGTTCGTGGATGGACAGCCGGACGGACATTTTGGGAAAAAACAACACTTTTTCGGTATCAGGGGACCCCAAACCGCGCATTTCCGTTAAAATCTCGAATACCAGTTTTTCGCAGCATTAAATAACTTTCTCTATACTACGTATATTACTCCGTATACGAGAGGTACGAACGTACGTACACGAGAAAGTAAAAAGTGACAAGTAATTTCCCGTTTCAAAATTGAAAATTAGAACGTAATACATGAATTGTTTGAATTTACAGCCACAATTCTGAGAGAATTTTGAATTAAATATGCGAAAGATAAAGAACCGTTCCGAGACAACGTTTTGTAACAACTAGCTAAAGAATCAGAACAGAATAGTTAATCATAAAACGCAATGTAATTTTAGCACTAAATTCTAAGAACGCAAAATAGTAGAAGACATCATAAATATTGTGCAAATTATTCGTAATAGACGTAGGGTTATTCCTCACGACGAAAAATCAAAATGCAAACTAATCATTTCCTGCTCACGTGGAGTCATGGATTACAGTCTCCGCCTTTAGTACATGAAATGGAGTTTTTCGAATCTACTTCTGTTTAAAGTGTATGTGCACATTATATTGCAGAAAACTCATAGGTTCAAAACAAGAGCACAATTCCTTTTTGAATGGCTTCTATTTACATTATTATTTTTTATCTATAGGTGTTCTATTTGCGTATGTTAACGTATGTTAATATACTCCACGATTCTCGCCTCCCGGGCATTCGGCAACATAATAACCAATTACGTATACATGTGCTAAACACTTGAGAAACCTGTCACACGATGAGTGAGATCGCCAAAGAATCTACAAATCAAGGTATTGATTAGTATTTACCAGATTATTTACAAAAAATATGCACAGAATTTTCAAAGTGACCCAAAGTTATCTCCACGGGTTTATTCCGATATGAAAACATGAATACCGGAATAAATGGTAAGTACATTACAGAAAATACGATGTTTAAATTCAAAGATGCAATTTAAAGGTTTTATTGTTTCCTTTACGACAATGTAGTGATTTTATTTTCGTTGGTTCCACTCATTTATAACGATGCATATTTATGTATTTTTCTCAATATTGGAACACTCTGAATAACGTTGCCTTTAATTTTATGAGGCGTGAAGTTTAATCGCCTTTTGTTGCAGTGCTTCACATGTTATAACGTTTACATACAACAAAATCAGGCAGAGCGTGAAATATATTAAAAGAGATCCTTTATCGTGCTTTTGAAACAATGACCATACGAAACTTTGAAAGAGTAGCGCAGAAGCACGTTTTCCAAGGGGTTTAACATATTAACAGTTCGTTTCAACATCGCTTACACGTGGGCCTCCCAATGAATACCATGTACCTAATGTAAGGAAAATATTAGAGTTCCTATAATAAGACAAATAATAATAATAATAATAATAATAATAATAATAATAATAATAATAATAATATGTAAAAAGAAACAATCCACCGTGTGTACATTTTCTCTTGATTTATTAAACTTTGGAGAAGGAAAATGTGAAATTGATAGTGAAGGCAGCATCTTCGCACATGATTTTGTGTGCAACTGTGGAAACAATAGATGATCTGAATAAAACCAACTGAAGCGGCGAAGGGCATAACCTGATGTCCCTACAGTGGCTCTGACAGGGATGCCCCTCCCTCCGAGTGCCGACAGTGGCAGGATTTTTGACACTAGCCAGATAGCGACATCCATTCAGCCGCCGCGCTGTCGGGAGGAGAATTCAAGTGACTGGCTGCTCTGGTCGGAAGTTAACCGGAATGCCGGTTAACCGGTGGGCTACCGATAAAATCCCCCTAAATGATTATATAGCGTAGAATGTCCTTTGATATACGTATACTGTCTGAAAGCTGATATATGAGTGAATGTTGGAATTAGGATATTATTCGCAGATCGGTTGATGAACAAGAATTAAACAAGAAAACTTAAAAAAACTGACCCTTAGTTGTAACATTTGGCGGTATTATTATTATTATTATTATTATTATTATTATTATTATTATTATACATTGTTGTTATTATTATTATTATTATTATTATTATTATTATTATTATTAATAAACAAGTTGACGTGTAAGGAAGTCCAATCGAACGAGACGAGGTTTATTGAGCACAATATAGAAGAAGAGGAAGAAGGTTGTTATAACTTAAACAATGCGTGCAACAGCCATAACCTCAATCCAATAGGTCAAATGTTACTGAACGAAAACTCGAATTTCTATGAAGTTCCTACCAATATTAAAATCACGTGATCAAGTCGTGAACCTTCTAATAGCATGAACTCGGCCGTCTGACGGTAGCTCGACCAGTTCGCCGACTGAGGGCCCCGAGGACGCAGCCCACGTCTCGTAATCATTGCTGATCGCCGTTCATCACCATCACTCACGGCGTAATTACCATCATCTGTAATTCTAAACTCATCTCAAATGCCCATCCAGCCACACCCAGATCACCGACATATTGTAACTCTGTGCGGCTCGGCGCATGCTGTTGAATCGGACTTGTCACAGCGGTAACATCTAGATCGGCTGCCCTCCACCCAATGGCAGTGGGCCCTAGAACTGACAAAGCGGTTGTTTAGTTTGCATGCATCAATAAAAAGGGTTCTGTGTTTACGCTGATAAGTGACGAAGGATGTAATATTCATACCGGACATTAATTAATACGCAGTGCAAATTCAACACGAGTGAATATTATTCTGCGTTTTGGTCTACCCATTATTCTTGGAACCAATAAATTAACTAAAATGCCACGAAATACTGACTTTGATGAACCTTCAAGAGCTTGCCAAAAATGTAAATTAGGAAAGCAAAATTTGTAATTGATAAAATCTCATTCGAGCTTCTGATTTCAAGTTGTTTATATACAGAAGAGGTGTTTTTGACAATGTGAATGATGTTTAGGTTGGTCGTCATCGTCATTGAAATTATTAATCAGATTGAGCATCGGATCATCTGCCATCGTCAGATCTGCTACGTGGAACACAAGAATCGATGGACCGTTAGGAAAGTGAAAGGGAAAAATTCATTGACTACCGACTTCCATGAGGCAGATTCCGGAACGTATAAACCTAAAAATATTCATAGAAGTATAGACCACATTGTCTGTACATTGATGAAAAATATTTATAGAACGAGGAAGTGGCTGCACTCACGAAACAAAATTCGCCTCTCTCTCCTCACCGTTCAAACACAGGAGGGCCTGCAAACACAACCGGATCTTCACGAAATTGTTTGCGCCGTGGTAGTTGGAGGAAGGAGGTTCTGCCGTACGGATTCATTGATTGACATCAGTTGATGCCCTGAGCCACCTCAGCCGTAGCTGCGCGCGGAGTACCGACAAAAGGACCTTTTGACCCGTTTTCTGAAACAACCGCAAACCCGGTTAATAAGGAAAGTACAGTAGAGAAAAACTGACAATCATATTTAAGAACATGAAAATATAAATGGGGAAAACGAAAAATTTAATTAAACTAGATAGATTGTGTTGAATTTAAATACTTTACATACTGAAGAGCTTTTTTTGGAAGGGGGCATTGAATATAGACTGGAGGTTGTTTTTTTTTCACATATATTCTGATTACACTAGGGAACAATTTTCTTTCATACTTTCAGGATGAAAAGTACGTCATCTTAAAGAAAACGATCACCCTGATTTCGAAAATCGTAACGAAAAGTTTCTATCACGCAAGGTTCAAAATATATAAACATATTTAGTAATTGAAATAAACAAAATCCTATACTAATTTCTGCATTGTAACTCCGGTTATATTACTACAAAATTTTATGAGCATACTTCATATGACTGAAGAACAAGTTAAATATGAAATACGCATAATTGCGCAATAATATGCAGTCATTAAAATGGTTTGTTAGTATTCTCCACAACATTGGTAGAGCGAATGGCAATGATTTGAGTTGTTAATACAAACACAACCTAAGGTTCATTGTACAGGTGTCACAGCACTGGTGAGCAGACCATGGTTTGTCCTGAACACAAACACGACAGCCAAAGTATAAATCAATAATACGCAAGTTTTGTATTCACATTTTTTTCTTTTGAAGTTTGGGCGTAAATCTTCCACAAACATAACAGAAGTTGTCGGGTTGATTCGCATCCTTCCGATGTGAAATGATTTGCATTTTGTCGAACCGATTCAATTCTACAGATCATGTGACGAATTTCACTTTATAAAAACACAAAACTGTAACGAATTAATGTATTTGAGACACATGCAAGCCAGACACGAATTTCACGCGCACTGCGGGTAAAGCTCCGCATGACACCGACTGACTCAGAATCTGCCACCCGAACAGTGGAATACTTATATACTTGCGGTAAGTTAAAGGTCTAAAATAATTCCTTTCAGTGATTGATATGCTGTAGGAAATATGAGGGTGCACATGACTTGTTTTCAAAATATTTCATAAAACCTACTAAGGCCACTAAGACCTACTCGTAATTGAGCGTGACTATTAAACGCGAGTATAGAGACGGCAATCTTCGAATGCAGAAGGTAAAAAAACACCAAAGCCTCATTTTGTTGATACTCATGAAAGTGACATAAATAAATTGGACAAATATTTTATTTTTAAATACATTTTATGTGTATTGATTCCAAATATCTTACAGGTGCAATTTAAGTGTGTTTGCATTAATGGCAAAAGACGGTACGATACAGTATATTTAAAAACTGTGACGTGATGTGACGTTTTTATTGTGATATTCGTAATCTACGTATAAAATTGAGTATGTTGCGTACTCTACCTTTCTGGAGATGAAAATTTTGTTCCTTAGTGTTATTAATGTGAGCAACATGAAATGCGGTTGATATAATCATCGACTGAAACACATGGATCACAAGAATTGACTTTTTAACCTTTCGACGGGAAAGGGGAAAACTCGTCTCTCCAATCTTGACAATTTTGGCAGAGCCGAGAACAGAAGTAAAGCGATCGAAAGCAGACAACTGAATAATGAAAAGGCTAATAAAGGCAACAAAAAAGTACAGATTTTGATCATCGAATAGTAAGTATTCATTTCTAATATTCAAGTGGCTTTTAGCACATTATCAGCACATTCCTGCCACTTTTACACACCCGAAGCAAATGGCTCCACTCGCGAATAACAAAATTCACATCTCCGTCCTGTCTGCTCCAACACGGGAGTGCATGCAGGAGTTAAATTTGCTAGTGTTGCGAATAATGTTGATTCGGCAACGTAGCTTCCTCCGGTTCACTACCACAGGAAGGATTGACTGATGATCTTCAATAAAACACACAAAGAAGTATAACGTCTTTTAATTCTGACTCAAAGCTCTGTACAGGCCAAGTCTTGGCCGAAAGATGTTAACAGTAAGACGTCTGGTGAGCTTATGCGCTCCTTACCCTTCTCAACCTTGCGTATATATAGGGTATTTTACAGATAATGGTTTACATTTGGATGTGTTTACAACATGTATCTGGAAGGTTCTTTCGGTATACTAGAGATAATGTGATTACAGTTTACATTGTATATTGGAAGGTTCCTTCAATGGAAAGAATATTGAATCACAACAACTCATTAGTAATCTACGGATTACTTAGTAAAGAGATAACAGCGGCTGGCTGTAGGAGCGGCGGTGTCTGGCGGAAGATTTCTCGTGGAATCTTCTGGGGTGCTTTCCGTCGATGGCGGAGTGGGTGCATGACATAAATTCAGGCGCAACCTCTTCACGAGGTTGTCGGCGAGGTTGCCACGAGGTGGAGCACGAGAGGCAACTGCGCACGGGGCACTGGCGAAGTACGTTGTTCGCGGAATTGGGAGCGGGCGGCCGCCTCACGGACGATTCATGCGGGGGAGGAACGTCGAAGGGAGAAGACGGGGGCGGGGCGAGGAGAGGTGTCTGTGCAGAAACGTAGCGGAGCGGCGTGCCCAGTGTAGAAATGCGTCTCGTCGAGTGACGCTTTTGCAGAATAGATAGCGTCGAGTGACGCTTTTGCCCGAGAGTAGTTACAGTCTGTCCACAAGAAAGGTGACACATCTCAAAATTCATCATATTCGATTGATTGATTTTTTCGTGTTTCCGGGCGCGTCAACTACTGTGGTCATTAGTCCCGTTAGCGTAGTGCATGCTTTTTTCTCGGGAGATAGTGGTGATCTTCCCTCGCTGGATGGTGAGATCCGGCACCGACCTACCGTCGGCTAGTGGGGTTCCCCCTAACCAAGACTCTCCCACCAGCGGGGCACCGCCCCAGCCGGGACAAGCTGTAAGCTCCCGACCGGTCTCCCGGAATATGTGGTAGTGTAGTGCATGTTAGTGTAAGTGTGTGTGTAATGGGAGAGGAGAGGACAGGGAAGAGGAAGGACAGATCGCGCGCGGTCCGTGGCCCGTTTGGTAGAGTACACCTCCGGCATTCGCCTGGTGTTGACCGGAGAAACCACGAAAAACTACCGATCAGAGCAGCCGGCCGCTAGAATTCTCCTCCAGACAGCGACTGAATTCGACCTAGCTGAAAAGCTAATATCGAAAATCCTGCCGCCGTCAGGACTCGAACCTAGGACCTCCCGGTCAGAGGCGCTGCAGTGACATCAGTTGATGCACTGAGCTACCGCTCCCGGTCATCATATTCGAATAAGGGAAGAAACATGTTTCTATTTCATATTATGATTCGCGGTTCATAGCACCGGCTGAGATGGCTCAGGGCATTAACTGATTCGCTGCAGTGCCTCTGACCGGGAGGTACTTTAGAGACAGGAGTTTCGACAATAAGTAGATAGCTCGGTGGAGTACACCGGCTGTCTGTATAAGAATTCTAGCGGTCAGCTGTTCCGATCGATAGTTTCCCGTTGTTTCTCCGATCAAAAGTAGGCAAATGCCGGTGCAGAATCGTTACAAAAGGGTCACATACTTATTTTGTATGTACTTATTTTTTATAAATACATAACAATGTTTGAAAATATGTAGCTTGTTATCTAGGTCGAATTCAGTCTCTGTCCAGAAGAGAATTACAGCCGCCAACTGCTCTGATCGCTAGTTTTCCGTGGTTTCCCCGGTCAACATGAGGCGAATGCAGGAGCAGTACCCTAACAAACGGGTCACGGACCGAGCGTGATCTTTTCTTTTTTCCTCATGCTATCCTTATCCCTTACACACACTAACATCCACTACACTACCACACATGCTGGAAAACCAGTCGGAAGAGTAGAGCTTGACCCGGATGGGGCGGTGTCACGCTGGTGGTAGATACCTGGTTGGGGAAAACCGCGCTATCCGTCGGTGGGTCACGCTATCCAGCGGGGGAAGATCACCACTATCTCCGAGGGGAACATGCACTGCACTTACGGGACTAATGACCTTAGCAGTTGACGCGCACGGACAACCAACTAACAACCAACCTACCACCATCCGGCTAAAAAACAAGTATGTATACTTCGAATCTGTTCCTATTTCGGACTTCATTCACCTATGTCAGGTAGTATGAACATTAACTAGTAAATTCGGGAATAATTCGTAACATACACTATTTTTTACAAGCATTCGGTACGGACGTGGCTAGTGATGGATCCGAGGAGGAGTAGGATGATAAAATGAGGAGGGTGGACATCACCTATATGCATTATTTCTGTAGTTCAACTCCATTTATTGAAAATAATTACTACATATTAATCGCATTACATTCCGAAGAATTATTCCCATTAACTCCTAGTGGGAATTTTACAGAATAGGTTCCGATTTCTGCATCCCTCACAGGTGTTTTTGTTTTTCGGCGGTGTGCGAGTAGTGCGATAAAAAAGAAGCGTTTATTTCGATCGAGTTACGCGTGGGCTTTATCAAATATGAGTAAACACGGAGCGAGAGCACTACTACTTCGCAAACATACGCTCATCCTTGATTCCGAGTACTAGATTTTCGAGAAGAAAAGCTGAAGTTCAGAATTCGTGACAAAGATCGCCTTGCTTTGATTCACAGGTCTATTCCAGGAAACTCCTGTCTCAGAGATTGGGTTTCAATATGTAAATGTACTAAGAAATACCGAAATTTACTTACATAAAAATATATAGTGATGCGTAAAATTTTTAAAAATATTAAAACATTTTTTACAAACATTAATGTTCGTAAAAAGTTTCTAATGTTTACAAACATTAAAGTAACACTTAAAACAATTGTTCGAAAGATCTAGCGAATTCGAACAAAACAATTGAATTGAGAAATCTTGAAACTGTACACTTATATATTTACTAGTGGCTGCAGCAGTAAAAACGCTGCTGTCGAGTGTGTTGAAAATGGAGTCCTGGAGCTGCAAAAATCGACTGTTCTGAAACGGAAACATAGACACTGAAGCTTCTTCCTTGTCGAAAGATATCAGCTGTGACGTAAGCAGGGAATCAATGAGCACGAAAATATAGTCGTAACATCAGGTATGTGAAGTTGCTGATTAACATAATCAAATATTTGCATTTCTCTCAGTTATTATCGAAACTGTTTAATTCTTTTTGTATTCTTCCAGTTTTTCTTGGTATCTGACAAAATCATTGACATCTCGCACATGGCCGAAATCTGATGACATTTCCGTCGATCTATGCATAAAATCGAAATTAATAATTTAGATATATGAAAACGTTCTGAAGTTAGTAGTAATAATTAGAAGTGTCTCATGTTTTCGTTTACTCTTGTGACATTCTCATCATATTCTTTTATTCTTTTTAAACTTGCTTGTTGAAATTTTTGAAAAAGTTCTCACTATCCCCTGCCCTCTCTCGCTTTCCTCCCTCTCTGACTCCTCTCCCTCTCTCTGACTCCTCTCCCTCTCTCTGACTCCTCTCCCTCTCTCTGACTCCTCTCCCTCTCTCTGACTCCTCTCCCTCTCTCTGACTCCTCTCCCTCTCTCTGACTCCTCTCCCTCTCTCTGACTCCTCTCCCTCTCTCTGACTCCTCTCCCTCTCTGTCGCTTCGTTCCTGTCCTTTTGCCAGTCCTCCATCGGTTCGCTCCGTCTCTCCATCCTTTCCTTCCTCCTACTCACCAACCCTTCTTCCCCTCTTCGCTTTCCATCCTCTTTATGGCGAAATCTAAACTGAGATTCCCAACTCCTTCAAACAATGAAACTTCAAACGCATTTGCAACACATGCCTTCCGTTTCCTAAGCATCCACTTCGCGAAGAACTTTCGTGGCGCCACCCTTCCACAGCGCTCAAGAGCTCGCTCCGCCCCGAACTAAACAGTCCCGGTCAGCGTGCCCGTCCACCTCGTACGTTCGTTGCTCATTAGACTCTCTAATGAGGATTGTCCCCCGGCGAAATTTCCGTGATCGCCTCCACACCCTGCGCCCCTCCCCCTCTCCCCCCGTCGACGCCACCAGATGCCCAAGCCGCACCAGCACTCCGGCAATCCACCCGCGACGTCTCAAACCTCCCCCTCCCGCCCGCCCGCCCCTCCGGACGGTCGGGACAGATTAATTTAAGGCTATTAAAGGTCCCGCGTCGCAGACTTGAAAAAGAGAAATTTCGCCGCTACTTGGCTCTGATTGAAAACGTTAATTCCTTTCCCGAGGGCCACGTGGGCGAAATTAACTTCGCCTGACCGGCAAGGCGGTGGGGAAAAGAGAAAAGTGGAAACTTTTGCGTTGCCGTTTCCTTGACTTCAAAGTAGTCGATGCCGTAAGGAGAGATTTGTTTCCTGCACTTTTTTACCCGATTTTTTTTCTGTTCGGAGAAATGTTGCTGAGCACGTTGTAAAGTATCTGAGAAGTCATGCGGTTTGACGAGTGCTTTGTAAAGCGTTTGAAGTATATCTTCTAGTGATGTAATTGGAGCGAACGTATACCCTGGGATTGGGAATAGACGAAATTGTCAGCGTCTTCTATTTTGAGCTCTGCAACATTGTCTCAGATAAGAGAGGAATATTTGCGTAAATCCCACTGAAGTCTGAAGAGTAGTTTAGCGACTTAAGATCGTTCCGTGGCCAGAGAAAGGAGGGGATTACAGCAAAGTATTAGCTACTTTTCACTGACCGTTTATAATGCAATTTAATTGTACGTGCTTATTGTTAACTTAAGTACGTTTTGTTTAGTTTTTAATTTCGTGAAAAATTATTTAATGAAAAGTTCGACGAGATTGAGATTGTAATATTTACTAAAAAAACGAAAATAAATTAATAACACTATCAAGCATTATACATTAAATAAAAACAAAATTCCTTTAAAAATGTAACCAAATTGTATGCATGATGCTTTACACTGCACCAAATGCAACGATATTCTGTTCGAGTAATTCAATGGCTTAGGAGAAAATGCAGTAACACGAAATGGTGCTTGCTAGATTTTCCTCTGTGACAATGAAAATTACCAGCAACTCGAGGGCATACTGAAATATATCCAACTAACAAAACACCACGAACATGTGAAGCAACAAACAAATACAGCGAGACACACATTATCCTAGCGAATCTATATGCGACGCACAACATGCAGCGCACCACACAATCGACAATGAGCACGACGCCCGGGTGTATACAGCAGGTGAGTCGTAATACCCAAACTAGCCCAATTAAATTCCGCAGTCCTAGAGAATCGTACCCAAAGGGCTCCTATCGAAGCGCGCGGTCTTTCACCAATTGCTCCCGATGAGTGCCAGGGGATCGCAGAAATGACGCGAAAGTGCGAGAGAGGTTGTGAGAGAGGTCAGTGTGCAAGAGAAAACATGCGACATGAAAAAGACTAGGATGTGCATCGCGATATCGAATCGAAGCGAATACTAGGAGAGGTAGAAGAAAATTTATATGCAAAAATAATGGGTGCAGATGCTCTAGAGAGATAGGGAAAGAGAAAAAAGGAAATGGAAACAGCGGAAAATGCTCTACCACGTGCAGATCTGCAAGGCATACGATTCAATGATAATTGTTATACTCTGCTCACTCGTTGTGTTTTCTTTAACCTTCTGTAAATAAAACGTGAGAAATTTGTAACTAAAAGTTCTAAAATTGAACCAGGATATATTGCTTAATAATGAGTAATTTTACAGTACAATAATCAAATCAGTGACAGTAGCGTTCGAGTTAGTTCCGAAATGAACGACATCCTTTATCATATTTCCCGAAAAAGTGAAAAACACGCATCCTAGGGATGTAGTTCATAAGTTATCTAATCATTCCCTAGAGATTAGGTTCACAGGTCACAATATAAAAAATAGGATACCAAAAATGGAGATGTAGCGGTAGGGTACCCAACATTTCAGAATTTGACGTAATAGACCTCCTAGAGTTCAGATATAAAGGGCATAGAAGATGGAGTTAAGCGTGGAGGAGATATGGTATTCGCCACGGCGTACGGGGAAAATGACAAACAAATACACGACTCATCAAACATGATCTCATAGAGAAGAGCATACGAGTGAAAGATGATGGAATGCAATTCGGTCAGGAGAGCAAGGATGAAAAAGGGCTATACCAAATATACATGCAAGACAAAAATCGACACAGTAATAAGAGAATGCACCAAAGCGGATAATTATTTGTCCAAACTAGGCAACAAGAAAATACGATTTGTACAAAAGAGCATGCGGCAGGGACCAACCCCATTATGTGGTCAGAAGATTGCCGAAAAATTTGAAAACAGCATTGGAGAAGATCTCAAGATCTCTGGCCTAAAGAATATGCACCATAGTTGAAAACGATTCTACCAGCAATGCATACGATTTCCTAGCAAAAAATACGACACATTCAAAAAATAGAGTTAATCGCACGAGAGATATGAAAGAGCTCTTAGAGAAGGAAAGAACGGGAATACCAGCATCTCGCTAAAGGTAACGCCGGACTGGGAGAAGGCGGTCGGATGAAGACTAGGCAGTCTGCCAAGCGTAGACGCCACTCCCTCTGGCAGGTGGGGGCGCGGGCGCGAGGGTGGGATTGCGGATGGATATGCGGGGGTAGGAGAGCGGAAGGGGGCTTAGGCATGTGGGAGGTGGACGCGGGCAGGTGGACCGGAAGCTGTGGCTCAGTGCATCAACTGATATCACAACAGTGCCTCTGACCGGGAAGTCCTAAGTTCGAGTCCTGACGGCAGCAGGGTTTTCGACAGCAGCTTGTGAGCTAGGTCGAATTTACTCGCTGTCTGGAGGAGAATTCTAGCGGCCAAATGCTCTGATCGGAAGTTTTCCGTGGTTTCTTCGATTAACACCAGACGAATGCCGGAGCAGTACCCTAACAAACGGGCCACGAACCGCGCGCATCTTTCCTTCCTCTTCCTTGACCTATCCTCACCCCACACACTTACACTAACATGCACTACACTATCACACATGCCGGGAGACCGGTCGGGGACTTAGAACTTGTGCCTGCTGGAGTGGTGCCCGCTGGTGGGGAATACCTGGATGGGGAAAACCGCTCTAGTTGACGTTAGGTCGGCACAAAGATCTCGCCATCCACTGGGGGACGATCACTGCCACCTCCCGCTGAAAAACATGCACTACACTTACGTGACTGACTTCCGTAGTTAATGCGCCCGGAATCACAAATCAATCAATCAATCAATCGAGCAGGTGGCAGGGGGCTTTCAGCGTGGGAGGTGGCATGGGCGCCGGAGGGAGCTTCGGGGAGCGGGAAGGTGGGTGGTTGTGCTAGCGAGGGAGCGGGTGTGTGTGTGGGTGGATGGGTAGGCGGGTGGGTGGATATTTAGGAAGGGGCGGGCAGCGCGTGTGCAGGAAGCGAGGGCAGCATGTATAACAATGGGTGAATGCCGGCAGCCCCAGCGCGCCGCGTATGCAAACTCGCAAGCGGGTGCGAGGTCGGGGGCGGGGGCGGAGGGCCAACAGGACTCCGTCCTTCTGGGCAGGGCGTGGAGGAGAGAGTGGTAGGAGGCGGGCGTGGACTTGGGGACGGTGTTGTGCTGGGTCAGGGGCCAGACATGCTAGGAGGGGCAAGTAGGGTCGGTAAGGGTGGGCGGACGTTGCGACGTAATTTAAGCTGCGAACGGAAGAGGGGTAGGAGCGGGGTCGGAGCGGGGGGTCGGGCAGGGTCGGAGCAGGGTCGGAGCGAAGTCGGAGCAGGGGGTCGGAGCAGAGGTCGGAGCAGAGAGGGTCAGGCAGGGTCGGAGCGAGGTCGGGCAGGGTCAGGCAGAAGGGTCGGAGCAGGGGGTCCGGAGCAGGGTCAGGCAGAAAAGTCGGAGCAGAAAAGAGGTCGGAGCGGGGGTCAGGCAGAAGTCTGAGCGGGAGGTCCGGGCGAAGTCGGAGCAGGGTCGGAGCAAGGGTCAGGCAAGTCAGGCAGGAGTCAGGCAGAGGTCAGGCAGAGGGTCGGAGCAGAGATCGGAGCAGGGTCGGAGCAAGGGTCCGGAGCAGGGTCAGGCAGGGTCGGAGCAGGGTCGGAGCAGAGGTCAGGCAGGTCGGGCCAGAGATCCAGGCGAGGTCGGAGCGAGGTCGGAGCGAGGTCGGAGCAGGGTCTGAGCGGGGTCGGAGCGTGGTCGGAGCGGGGTCGGAGCGGGGTCGGAGCGGGATCGGAGCGGGATCGGAGCGGGGTCGGAGCGGGGTGGGAGAGGGGTCGGTGCGGGGTCGGAGCGGAAACGGAGTGGGGATCGAGGCAGGGATGGAGTCAGGAACCCGAGGCGAGGACCGAGAAAAAAGACGTTCCGTATAGTAATATTGCTTAGGGCCAATAAGAAACGGAAGGCGAGAACATGGGGAAAAGGTGTGGCATGAGACTTAGGGGAAAGGGCTGAGAACAAGTAGGAGGCGAATCTGAGGACAAACACGGTAGCTGTGTAAGTGTCGCAAAAAATTGGGCAAACTGTCTTAGGCGACTCAGGACATCAACTGTCATTGTAGTGCCTCTGTCCGGTTGGTCTTAGGGTTCGAGTCCTGACTCAAATCAAAGGACCTTCCAGTCAGAGGCGCTGCAGAGAGCGGGTATACCGGGCTCTGAGCTAAAATCAGCAAGAAGGAAGAGGTAGAATGATCGCAAAAATCGCAGGTGTTAGGACAATCACAGCGCCGCGAATGAGAGGTTATGCAGGTGCTAAAAGGCGCCGACATAGTAAAAGCTGAAGTGGGGGAGGATTGGGGCCTGGACGGGGCTGAGTGTAATGGGCGAGTTCAGAAGCGTGATACAGCGACTGTTGCGGAGATCAGACGGAACGTGGCGGGCTGTAGTGAGAATGGAAACGATAGAAATTGGATGTGCGATGGGAGCCAAGCAGGTAGAATCAAAGCCTCGGTAACGAAGAACGTGGGAGGGAGAGATGGATTGGCAAAGAAGGATGAGGAGGGATGGGGAGGACAAAGAAAGGATTTGGCGGCACGACGAGGCGAAGCCGAACGAGTGAGACACCAGCCATGGCGATACAATGTCGCATCAGACGCTGCTGGTGAGACGTTGGAAGCCTGAGCAAAGCAGGGAAAGGCGTAGAAGAAGGTAAGGGAAATGGTCCGAAGATTAGGGGATGGGAATGGGAGGGGGGAATGCGGATGAGAGCGGAACGACACGGAAGCTCCGACCCAGTGTTGCTCGGGGGCAGGAGGGCGAGGGAGCGCAGGCACGAGAGCTGACCTATCGGCCTTAAAGGGCGCAGGGTGGACGGGGAGGGCGGTGCCGGGCATGGACGAACCGGGGGTAAGGAGCGGAAAGCGTGTCCGGAATAGGAGGTAACTTCCAGGCAGTCCTTATTGGAGGCGAACGCAGACAGGACTGAATTGAGTAGAGGAGTTCGAGGAAGAAGAGGTGTAGAGGCAGCGTAACCCAGGGGCAGAGAGCACCGCGGCAGCTGTAGCGGCAGGAAGCGCAATAATAGCAGAAACGTAGCAGGAAACGTAAGCAAGAGGCAGGCGAGGAGCAACGTGGCGTGGGAATAGCAGGGCGTGGCAGGACGAAAGTGAAGAGAGCTATAGCCTTTGAAACGTGAGTAGGGCAGGAGTGGAGACAGGAGCTTAGCAGGGATTTGGCAGGGCATGCAGGAATGGTGGGGCGTGGCGGGGCGTGGCGAGGCGTCGCGGGGAGTGGCGTGACGAGGCGTGATGGGGCGGGGCGTCGCGGGGGCGTGTTGAGGGCGTGGCGGGCTCGTAGCGGAGGCGTGGCGGGGCGGCGCGGGGGCAGTGGCGTGGGCGGTGCGTGGAGGGGTGGCGCTGCAGTTAGGGTGCGGGGTGGAAGGTGGGGAGGGGGCGGAGAACAGAGCTGGGCGACGCGAGGGATGTACAGGCGCGGGGCGAGGGGCCGGCGGGTGCACTCCATTTGTGGCTGCGGCTTACGGAGGCTCAGCGCAGATCGCCGCTGGAAATCGATGCGTTTTCGAATTTTTGCACCGTCGATATCCGCGTAAGCTTAGCGGCGATGAGGGGAACGTGCGCGCAGCAACCCCGGGCACCGGCCATTCGATAAATCGCTTTCACTTTTATCGCATACTTTATATCGTATGTTCGTAATTCCACAGCTTCTTCCTGCGACTTCCATGATATTGCCCACGATATGCGACTTCGCGTATACTGAATTACTGAACATGATTTGTAACCCTTTCAATTTCAAGATTAGAGGCGCCAATTGTATATTGAGCCATTTTGTTTTGAAAATGAGTTACGTTTGAACAGAAACTATGAAGTTGCATGTTGTAGTCAGATCCGCTGATGGGCGACGCGGGGTCTGTTTCTGCAATTGCTGTTTGCCAATTTGTTTTTAATTCTGTCGTTAGAAGCTTTCTACAAAAACTGTGCACAGATAATGTTAACGAAGTACACGTCTTTCTTGTTTCAAATCGGAATGAACTATGTCAGGAGAATTGGCGGTAAGACCAATCGATGTTCAATATCACAAAATGATGAAATATGTTTCCTTTTATGCTCCCATCGACGACCATTCATCGATTTTAACTGTAGTAGACGGATGAAAAATAAATAACGATGCTACTGGCTGACACTTTCCACTCACAATATAAGGTAGTAGGATATGTCAATGGAACAATAGAGATATTTATGTCAATTTGCAATCGACCACGGTTTCGGAAACATTGCACGAGTTCCCTGCACAGGCTTGTATTTCTCCTGAATTTTGTCTGTGTGCTCATATAACTTAAGGACCTTACGTTAAGCGTAATGTAAACTCTTTCTCTTAATATGGAGAAGAAATTTGAAGCTTCTTTTTGCCCCGTCACGAAGTCTGGATCAAGGTTTCTTAATCAGGGTTAATAACATTACAGAAACTACGTGATATTCATTATATATATAAATTTCTCGTAATTTCTTGTAACTTTTCATGATAACCCGTTCCAATTTCTCGTAATTTCTTGTAACTTTTCATGATAACCCGTTCCGTATTCATACAACTTTTAGCACTACAGCATTCCAGTACCATCCATTCCGTGCTGCATTCTACTAATAAAATTCATCATTTATTTCCGTTAATAAAATGTACAATATTACCAATACATTTTTCTGAAACAATACTTCGCATTTCTCACCTAGAGGAGGAAAATAAAAAATTAAGTTTCATGTACTTTGTAAAGAAAGCAACAGCCATGGATGCGACAAAATAACTGAGCAAATAGGCAAAATATAGTAAATAATTTACAAGAGGATTATTTTACCATGGATTAAGGGTCAATAATGATTTTATTTAACAATTCGATATCATATTTATATTATGTCATTCTTCTTCACCACAGGTCAAAATGAATTATTACTGTATTTCACTTCAAAAAATTTAAATATTGGTTTACTGGGTTTATTATTACTGATTTTACGTACAACAGTGTAGAGTCCGTTAGAAAAATCAATGAAGTGCTGAAACTCTTTCGAGAACTGTGATCGCTTTTTGATGGTGTACAAAAAGAAAAATGAAATAACTGAGTACACTATAAAACACAAGTTAATTTTCTGTATTTTAGATGGAAAGGTTTTGACTAAAAAAAGAAGAGTGGGAAGAGAAGAGCAAGGTATTATGCTAATCAGCTCAAGAACTCAATAAACTGCAATGGCTATGACCAAAAGGAGACTCACGGTCCTAGCAGATGTTGCAACAAGAAGCTTTGTGTTTAAATTTTTAATTTTACTGAAGTGATGCAGATTTTAAAAACAATTATTTATTGTATTTTGAAAATCATGTGCCTATTCAGCTTTATACACTTACCACTTACTTGTTTTTGAAAACAATACGCATTTTAAATGGCTTTCTGTAATGTAATTTTGAAATTTTGCCATTTTTATTTAATTTAATTACACAAAATATTTATTATTATTATTATTATTATTATTATTATTATTATTATTATTATTATTATTATTATTATTATTATTATTATTATTATTATTATTATTATTATTATTATAGAAGACAACTATGTGAATTTCTGAATGTCAATCGATTTACATAAATTACCCTAGGTCCCCTACTGATGTTGAATAAAGCCAGTAGTATTTACATTATGAAATATCTTTCAATTATGTTCTGTTTTCATTCTTGGAATAGTCCTAATAAATGTCGATCGGTTTTCAGAAGTTCCCAGATAAATCATTCATGAATTTATTGGAATCTTGTAAAGCATTCGTGGTATTACCTTCAAAAATGCATGGAAAAAATTTGGATAAAGCAGGTTATACATGGAATGCACCAAGTGTTTCTTCGCCCTGAATAAGCTCTGTTAAATAGAATCCATTTTTTTCATTTAAAGGAAATGTTTGTTTGAGATTTAGGAAAGCTATACATCGTAGTATGTGTAGAGAAATAACAATAAACAAATTTACTGGTATTTATAATTTATTTAGCGAATGTTTGCAAAACGACATTCGTTAACATAAACAAAAACAATAAAATGCAAAGAAAATCAAACAATTTTAACACTATTTGTATTTAGAAGGATAGTGAAAATTTAAAAGAATTTCAAAGACAGACAAAATAATGGCAAATATTGAAAAGGAATAGGGCAAGATAGAGAAAAAAATCTTAATTCAAGAGATTATCCTTGAATGGCAGATGACATCTTCACTCAACTGTGCTCCGTTCCCCCGATTACCGTACGTCAATATTTCACTCATTGAATCTTTACTTAAGCGCTACAATGACTTATGAACAGATATAATTTAAGAAGGAATAGTTCAAGGGTCCCCAAACTCAAATAAATAAATAAATAAATAAATAAATAAATAAATAAATAAATAAATAAATAAATAAATAAATAAATAAATAAATAAATAAATAAATAAATAAATAAATCAATAAATAAATAAATAAATAAATAAATAAATAAATAAATAAATAAATAAATAAATAAAGAGATAATATTGCAAAAAGTCCATCATTCACATTTTGGAGAACTTTCTATCGAAGCCGACGGTTGTGAGGATAAATAACATTCATTTTTAATGCAGTGCATGATTTTGGATTTATAAAACACTACCCATCGCAGCCGACGATTGTGCGGGAAACCACAAGCGGTGTCGTCGTCGGCAGCGGCGGGGGCGTCGGGGCCTTCCGTAATCGCACGGAAGCTGCGCAAACACCCCAGGGCGTGTTTGACTTCTCGCCGGGCCGCTCAGTTTCAATCCCACGCGCTGGGGATAAGCGTGCGCGCGCCCCGGGGCGAGGCTCGGGCGCGGACGTGCTCGGCGCCTGCCCGCCGACGCTACCGCGGGCGACGACGACGCTCGCCCACCCAGCGACGAAAGCGCCCACGGCGAGGTGTCGCCCCGGCGACCATCCGCAGTTCGTCCAGCGGCACGGCGCGGCTGCCGGGTCAGCGAGGCGCGGATGAGGACGAAGGCGAGAACGGAGAAGGAGGGAGGGGATAGGGCGAGTGCGAGGACGGCGGAGGGGGTGAGAACAGGGGAGAAGGAGAGAGCGAGGACGCGGGAGACGTTGAGAGCGGGAGGGAGCGAGCGAGAAAGCGAGGTCGGGGGCGGGGATGAGAGAAGGGACAAGAGCGAGAGTGAGGAAAGATGAAAGTTGAGGGCACAGCGAGTGCGAGAGCACGGCGAGAGTAGGGACGAGAGCAGGGAAGAGGAGAGACACTGCCCAATAATCTCGCGGCCGTGTTTAGGTGATGGGGTATGGAGTGAGGAGGCCGGAGGAGAGTGTGAGAAAATAATGTGGAAGTGAAAATGTGGTGATGTTGGTCGAGATGGTGATGACGACGCGCCGCGGCGGTGAGGTCGTTGGGTTTGCGATTTTGAACGTTGGCTGTGGGCGTTGGCTGTGGGCGTTGGTGTCGGGCGTTGGTGTCGGGCGTTGGTGTCGGGCGTTGGTGTCGGGCGTTGGTGTCGGGCGTTGGTGTCGGGCGTTGGTGTCGGGCGTTGTTGTCGTGCGTTGGTGTCGTGCGTTGGTGTCGGGCGTTGGTGTCGGGCGTTGGTGTCGGGCGTTGGTGTCGGGCGTTGGTGTCGGGCGTTGGTGTCGGGCGTTGGTGTCGGGCGTTGGTGTCGGGCGTTGGTGTCGGGCGTTGACGTCGGGCGTTGACGTCGGGCGTTGACGTCGGGAGTTGACGTCGGGAGTTGACGTCGGGAGTTGACGTCGGGAGTTGACGTCGGGAGTTGACGTCGGGAGATGACGTCGGGAGATGACGTCGGGAGTTGGTTGCGGAGTCGGGCGCTGGTGTGGGGCGTTGGTATGGAGCGTTGCTGTGTGGCGTTGATGTTGGGTGGTGGTGTTATGCGTTGGTGTCGGGCCTTGCGGTCGGGCATTATTTGTGGGTATGAATGGTGGGAGTAGGCGGTCGGAGTAAGTTGTAAGCGACAGTGATCTTAGGTAGGTGATTGGCGCTTGCCCAAACACATTGAAACTAATAATGCCGATCTAAATTCGCCTTTTCAACAGTTTTTTTCTCACCCGTCTGTATAGAGAATCACGAAATCGAATGCGTCTTCTTTACCCTTATACGGCATTCCAGTTAAGCGGGTATCGCCCGGAGAGGGCTGGCAAAATTTGGAGGGAGAACGAAAGTTCAAGGATGAGTGCGTGGATATTTAGTTTTGCCGGGCGCATCAACTTCTTTGGTTAATACATGGTCCCATGTGTGTTAAGGGTGGGGTTGTTAGTCCATTGAGAGTGGTGCTTGTTGTTCCTCCTCTGCTGGAACGTATGACACAGCGGCGACCAACACGTCGGCTTGCAGTCTTTTCATCCTTCAGATACCTCGGGCACCGGTCCAGCGACGACAAGCTCTTAGCTCCCAACATGTGTGGTGGTGTGGTGCAAGTGTGTGTGTGTGTGTGTGTGTGTGTGTGTGGTGATGGTAGTGGTTGTGTAAGGGAGAGAAAGGGACAAGGATAAGGAATGAATAGCTGTGAGAGGTCCGTGGCCATTTTGTTAGAGTCCTTTTCCGGGATTCGCCTGGTATAGATTCAAGAAACCGTGGAAATCTACCGATGAGAGCAATCAGTCAGTTGAATTCTCCTTCAGACAATGTTTGCTTCGACCTTGCTTTCTGGCGAGCGTCGAAAACACGTCACTGTCTGGACCGGAACCCTCAATCCTCGTGGTCAGAGACGCTACAGAGGCAACGGGTGTTGACAATGAGCCACCTCAGGCGGTCGTCGGTCGCGAACGCTCAAGTGAACGCGACCAATGCGCCGCCAACTGGGCGGAGGCCACAAAGTTTTGATATCGCACGCAGCGGCGTCGCGCCAACCCTGCCGTCATTATCAGGGCGCCGCACTGGGGCGCTGGGGCGCGGGGGCCCGAGTTGATTTCGTTCGCGATGTTCGATAGCAGCGCGTTAACAACTTCACGAATTCGATTTCCCGCCCACGGCGCCGCGGGGGAGGCGGTGGGGCGGGGGAAGCCCCAGAAGAGGGGGAGCCGCGGGGAGAAGCGGGAAGGGAAGGGGAGGGGACCGGAGAAGAGTGCCCAGAAGCTCAAGGGGCAATGGATCAAAGAACTATACTTGGCACGGCAGAAATGACAAAGCTACAATGAACGGATTGAGAACACGAGAAGGATGGAGAGGAATATTGCAGTGTAGGAAAATTTACGGAGGGAGAAAAAATGAAGAAAAAGTTATGGTCTGTGAAGAATATGGAGAACAGGGAAGGGGAAGAGCATAAAAGAAAAAAATAGGGAAACGAATACGAAATGGACGACTAATTCGGTCGAACTCGAAAGAAGTCGTAAAATAAGAAAAGAAAAAATGGACTAGATATCGAACAAGATACGTTAGATTAAAAGTGAGAATGAATAAATGTAATTAGAAAAAAAGCAAGAGAGAAAGCAAACAAACGTAAAAGATCCATTGAATTTCATTAAACAGAATGGAAAACTTTCGAAGTGCAAATGGTAAAGCACCTATTTTCGTGGAGGATTCATACAACAGAGATTCTAAAGGGAGAGGACAAAATCTGGCAGAAAAAGAGATGATGACAAGAAAAGTTATTCAGATTTCTACAGATTTAAAGATTAGTTGAAATAAGAACCATGCGAAACAACGCAATGTGAAAAGTAAATACAATAACGTCAATAATTAAAAGAAATATTTTTGCAATCCATCCTCAAATAAGAATGACATGGAAAGCAGAAACTAGTCAACATTAAAAAAGTCATAGGTTAAAAAAATGGTAGAGTACTTAGTAGAACATAACATATGAAAAATTATGTAATTAATAAGCATCGTGTCTCTTACATTCGGGAAGAGTAATGGAAGAAAACAAACGACTCCCAAACACGGTTGATTACACACTCGTCCCAAGCTGGTAGAACTAAGACGACAGGAAGATAAGGCTTGAACGGAAACACGCATGGATACGTGGTGCAGCGGGAGCTAGATACAGGACGTGGGGCGAGAAACGGAAGGAAAGGTGCACTGGAAGAGGGGGGCGGAAGGAACCCGGTGCGCGGAGCGGCGGAGGGATAAAAAGATGCGAAAGTAATTTGCGAGCCTCCCAATAAACCTGGAGCGCAGACGTCGCGGGAGCGTGAGAAGGAACGGCGGCGCCGGAGGAGGGCGGGGACGGGAGGTGGAGGTGGAGGTGGAAGAGGTGGTGGCGGCGGAGTACGATGTGGAAACGGCGGTAATGGACGAAGAGTAGACGAACCACGCCAAACCGACTAAGAATGAGGGTCAGGAGAGTGAGGAGAACGAGCCAGAGAAGCAGACGATAAGCCGGAGGACGAGATGAGGGAAAGGTGAGGCGGTGGCGGCGTCGGCGGTGGTGGTGTTGGCGGTCATAAGGGGCAAGGTGGTGGTGGCGGCGACGGCAGTGGCAGTGGTAGTAACGACAGTGGCGATGGCGACGAGGTGGTAGCGGGGGCGGGACGCTGGTACTGGCGCTGACGGTGGTGTTAGTAGTGGCAGAGGCGGTGGCGGAGGTGGTGGCGAAGGCGGGGCGCTCGTTCTGGCGCTGACGGCGGTGTTAGTGGTGGTGGAGGCGGTGGCGGGGGCGGAGCGCTGGTACTGGCGCTGACGGTGGTGCTAGTGGTAGTGGAGGCGGTGGTGATGGCGATGGTATGGAGGAGGTGGTGGCGGCAGCGGCAGTAGGGCCAGTAACGTCAGCGACGATGGCGGCGTGGTGGCGGGGGGGGGGGCGCTGGCGCTGGCGGTGGTAGTAGTGGCGGAGGCGCAGGCGGTGGAGCCGGTGGTGGCTACAGAGGGCGGCGTGCTCAGCGATAAGAGCGCAGACAGGACCGGGGGCCGTATTGTAGCGCGTGCGACGGAGCCGGCGCGATACGAGGTTTTACGCGGCCCGATGTGCATCGCGCGGGACCTGGAGGTGGAGGTGCAGCGCGGCGGGCACAGACGCCGCCGGCGTTGCCATCCCTGCCTGGCGCTCCTACCATGTGGCCACTTCGCCTCCAGCTTCGTCCCAAACCGCACGTTCCTCCACCGCTGTTCGTTCCAGCCTTCTTCACCCCGCTGCCAGCGGCGCTTGTTCCAGCCTTCCCTCTATCTCACTGATTCGTCTTATGTCCGTGGCCGTCGGTCGACGGCTCTGTCCTTAAGTTTTCAAACGCCGTCTTCAGCTCCATCTCCTGCGCAGGGTCCACTTTTCTCCTTCACAAATCTTCACACTCTCTCTACCACCCAATCTCCCACTCTTACGGACCATCGTTCTCTATTCTTGAATATCCTTTTGCCTCACTTTCTACTGTCTTCTGTCGATCCACAGTTTCTATTCTCTTACGCCCATTCCCATTATTTCACTCCATTCCTGCTCTCTATGCTTCACTGTCATTCTTTACTATCCACACTATTCTCTAAAATCCACTTCCACTCTCTAAGCTCCACTCCTATTCTCTAAGCGCCACTCCTATTCTCTAAGCGCCACTCCTATTCTCTAAGCGTCACTCCTATTCTCTAAGCGCCACTCCTATTCTCTAACCTCCACTCCTATTCTCTAACCAAGTGGAGGTTAGAGAATAGGAACTACTCTCGAACTTCCATTTCTATTCTCCAACAAACATTTTCTACTGTCCATCCACTAATACAACCCAAAGCCTCTGACTTCTACGCAGCTCTCCCCCTCCATCTTAACTCTCCCCTCTTTAACTCTTAATCTTCATCTTGGGACTCCCTCTTCATTTGAAGTCTCCTCGATCTTAATTCCCCTTCATCTAAACTCCTCCTCATCCCATCATCCTTCCCATCTCTTAACTTCATCTTAACCTTGCAATTCTTACCACCACCACCATCGTGAGCTCAACTCACCCCTTCCCCCTCCATCGCCGCCAACGCCCTGAGCTTCTCCTCTGCATCCTTGAACGCCATCACGGCCTCCTCCAAGCACATCGCTCCACACGACGGTCGGCGGCTCCGCACTCCGCAGCCTGCCTGCCGCGCCGGCCGCAGCAGAAGCTGAGGTTTCAGCG
The DNA here is from genome assembly GCA_011170035.1 of Teleogryllus occipitalis. Taxonomy (NCBI): domain Eukaryota; kingdom Metazoa; phylum Arthropoda; class Insecta; order Orthoptera; family Gryllidae; genus Teleogryllus; species Teleogryllus occipitalis. The sequence continues at coordinate 44,443 of BLKR01006159.1, forward strand.
CGAATCCCCTCGCCGAGTTGCCGCGCGCTGGTAGCAAGCCCTTCCCCCGTCCCGAGGCTGCAGCTCTCGCCGCCCCCGCCGCCGCCGTCGCCGCAACCGCTACCGTCACCACCATCATCGTGAGCGCCGCCGCCACCGCAACCGCTACCGTCACCACCATCATCGTGAGCTCCGCCGCTACCGCTACAGCCGCCACCGCCCCTACCGCTGCCGCCGCAATGCCCCCATCGCGCCGCCCCCTCGCCGCTGTCTCCGTTGCCGCCTCTGACACCGCCCCCGCTTCCGCCACCGCCACCGCCATCTACACCGACGCCGACACCGACGCCGATGCCGACGCCGATGCCGACACCGCCGCCGACACCGTCACCGCAACCGCCGCCTCCGTCGCCGCTACCTCCGCTGCCCCGCCGACGCCCCGCCATTGTCCTCACCGCTGCCACCCCCGACGCCGCCGTCGTCGCTGCCGCCCCAAGGACGTCACCCCCCAACACCCGCACCCCCGCCACCCCACCACTGCTACCCTACCGCGCTCGTCCGCTTTTCTCACCGACGCCGCTCACAGGGGCTCAAAGGCAAATCGACCCCGGCAGCGCGGGATCTCGCTCGCGTATTCTTCCGCGCATTTTGTGATTTCATCACCACAACTTCAGCGCCACGGGTCCTCCTTGTGAAGTGTGCCTGAGGGCTGGGATCCATCCGGGGCAAGTGGCTTTTCCTGCGTTCACTGTTTACACCGCTCCAACGTTTCCTACTAGTCTCCACTGTCTGCCTTTGCATTTAATCTTTTTCTTTTACTTTCTAGTAGACTACTTTGTAATATAAAGGGAAAGTTGTGCAATGCTCCACGAAAAAGCTTTTTTTTGAGCAGAAAAAATGTGGGATCCCTAAAACTATTTTTTTCTTGCTCCAATATTCAGCATATTACATTCTTCAATACGAGTTTAATCATAATCCATGTTTAGCGGTCCTTAATACGAAACAACTGGCGCTTCACTTAATACATTATTGTGAAAAGGAGTAGGTTAACGTAGAGTTGTGAAAGTATTCTGATCTTTTTTAAAAACATACCACAATGTTTTTCAAAAAAATTTCATAATAACTTTGAACATTTCGACTGTAATCGGGATCGTTTGAAGAAAAAGGTAATGTTAAGAAGTTTGCATCTGTAAAAATCGTGTTTTTTATATGGACAATTTTTTTCTATAAAATGATATCCGTTAAAAAATATTGTCTTTTTTACAAACTTGGACTTGCGAAATGTCACAATTTGTTTTATTATTAGTTTTTTCTTCTGTTTTATTGTTTTAAACATTTTGTTGACTTAATCTCCATGATTTTATTGCATTAACTTTTATTATTTTTAGATTTTTTGAAAAAGTACAATTATTACAATTAGTGTAGGAACGTCAAAAGGTAGTACATTATTTGAGAAAATGCTAGGGAGTTTTTAAAAAAGATCAGAATACTATTACAACTCTAAGAAATAACATACGTTAACCTACTCCTTTTCAGGACATTATGTTAAAACAATTAATACATTCGTTAAAATTCAGTTAATACAATCAAGATTCTTCCTTTTCGCAACACATCCCTTTGGAATCCATTCTGCATTGTCCCTTCTGCATGATAGACTGCTTTGTGTGATTTGTGTGATCTATTTCTTAAAATCTAACCCACTGTGTACATTGAGGTGTCCCTTTCCTCCAAATGTGTTCCCTGTAAATTTACAGTTTTTGATTAGCATCACAGAAATTTAGTCATGACCTGCTTCATATATATAGTGCTTGATTTTTAAAATTTTAGGTTCCAGAACGCGCCCCAAGTTTCATTCAATTCAATTCATAGAAAAAATAGTTATGTATTTATATTATCATTTTATAATTATTACCGAGGTACCGGAACGCCGTTCCGTTGCGTTCAGCCAGAAATGAAGTTGATACTGGGCACGTTTTTAAAATTATGTGATCCCTACATTGTGATCTCTATTATATTGATACTGTGCACGTTTTCAAAATTATGTGATCGCTACGTGCACAGATAATGAAGTTACATTGCCAAGTATGGAGTGTGAACATGTGAAGTTAATATTCTTCGCTAAGACTTTACATGTTGGAGTGTGTACGAAACACATTAAAACTCAGTGATCAGCAGTGTGGTGAAGTGAAGTGAAGTGTGATGAGGTGGAGTGCTATGAGAGCATGCGCGGTGAAATGCTCATGTTAGTGTCAAGTTTGTAAATTTCATAAACTTTTGTATATTTGTTAAGTTTTGTAATGTTAAGTTAGTGTATTCTGCCACCAAGTTCTCAAACTCATTTGCAGAAATAGTAATAAATCTCATCGAATTCGAAAATCCTGCCACTGTCGAGACTCGAACCTTAAGTCGGTAATGGGGGTTCTGTCTTGTGAACCACAAGAGCCCGCCGCCTCTGGCAGTTTCTGCGGAGGGCCGGAAGACCCAGCGGTGTACCCCAGGGTCGGGTCTTCCGCGCGTGCTCCCGTGCACAGCCTGCGCTGCAGAAAATTGGATTTTATTTGTGGTGCAGCGACTCCGCCAGTGGAAGTGACACGGCCTTTGGTCTAGCCACGCACACCGCAAGAGAGGCCTGCAGAGAAGGGGCTACTTGCGAATCCAATGTAGCCTCTTGCTAGGCTCTCCTCTGGCGGCGGTATCTCTGGAACTCTGACGCATTTCTCATCTCCTGCCGGCTTATTGCGCTGTAACTACGATTCTGAAGGTGTCGCCGCCTCGCTTTTAATACGCGCATACCGTTTTAATATTATACATTAAAACAGCTCCGGCCCCGGTGCAAGCGGGGTCGTTGTATTTACTGCCGTTGTAATTACTTTCACGGCAAACGACTAACTACGCGAAGTCGAGGTTCTGCGCGAAGTATGAACAATTTTACCTCGGCGCAGAAAGGGAGGGCAACTCCCTTTTTATCTCAGCAAGTCGTAAAATGCACCAATTTATCAATTATACCTAATTCAATTATGAAAATAATTCCAGCGTTCTGTTCGAGATGCAATATTTCTCATCAGAATTCTTATATGCATTTTTTCCTATATCATACAGAAGGACGATTATATTATACTTCATACACCCGGTATGTAGAAAATAGTATTCCGTACACCCAGATTTGAAGTGACAATATTCTCAAATATTGATAATTGGCTAGATTTTTATGGATTCATTAAATAACAAATGCAAATGAAATCAACTTAATATTCTGATCTGATGATGAAGTTTTTCAGTCAATTAAGAATATTTTTTACGTAGCATGATGTTGAGAACAATTTTTGACTAAATAAATCATTTTCAATACTTTTTTTCGTCTTTTCATCTGTAAATTTAGTAAAAACAAACACTTTTTAGCCACGATGGGTGTTGCTTTTGCTAAGCGTATGGACTCGATAAAAACCGTACAAGAGCGAGAATTCATTTTATCATTGGCAACTTTAACAACCATTAATAAACCTCACTTTTCGTATAAAATACTCTACTGTATTCACAGTACAACCACGAGAGAGAAACTTCTAGAAATACATAGTCTGCTTGGTTCTAAACCTTCACCCTTTTCCCAAATCCCTCTGAGAAGAGAATCCGACACCGGCGTAGTGGGGGGTGGCAACGTCGCAACGAAACCAACAAGTCGGAAGCAGTGAAGGGGCGGGATTCAGAGGAGGGGAAACCACTGTATACTCCGTTAAACATGAGCCATAGACGATCTAAACAGAGCCTGTTCTGGGAAGACTCTTCCGACAAGCCCTGCAAGGGCTCACAGCATCCGAGAACTTTACGTCAAATAATTCTGTTGACAGGTCCCCGAAGATTTCTGTGGCTCATTTCAGGCAGTTGCATACTTTCAATATATAAATTACATCGTTATCATTAAATTTGTTGGAGCGCGATTTTCACATGTCGTATATGATATCTAGATAATTCACTTGTCACACTTTTTATCACAGATGACAAAAAGATTGACTTCAGTAGATTTCTAACAATTTCCTTAATGCTTTCGGTATAGAATACATTGTTTTTTATAATTTTCAGAGTACGTTTCGCAAACTATTTCTTGAAGTGTTATTAAAATATTTATTTCTATTAGATAAAGTTCAGCATTTATTCGGATATTAATAATTCTTTTCATGAGATGATACTACCTGACAATTAGCTTCTTTTTTACGAATTACGAAATCAGATTATTGGATGGTGAAATGTATCACAATAATCGTCACTGTCGTTATTTCGAATGTTCATACAAACTACCAAATTACAACCGTCTGAACTGCTACATATTATTTCATTATTCTTCCAGCAATATTTCTTCCTTATTAAATTCTTCCATATCCAGTAATAATTCCTCATCATGAACCGCGTAATGTAACATCTTTTAACCATCGATTCATTTCCAACAATAAAACCTACTGCTCGACGTTTCTCACAATTGAATCGAGCAAAAACTAACAATTAACAGATTTAATAATGAGCCATAATAAGAGTTGGTGCACGACAGACTGTTTCGTTGGCAGACGTAGTACAAACGCGCCTGAGCGAGGATTCATGTAAGACAATACGGCTGAGTACAAGTTACCATACACTGCAAGATTATGAATGTACAGCTACACGATATTTTTCCGCCGCCTTCTACGCTTTCATACCGCCAGTCACATGATACAGCGAGATGCACACATGTAGGTCGTAAACAAACAATAAACGTTGGCCAGGACAGGAATAGAAATTCGATGCCTCGCCCGAGGAAGAAACGTAAAAAAGAGGAAAAAAGGCTGCACCTCCTGACCGAACTTCGAAGCGGCCGATCCCCCCAACCCTTTCCCCTCTCCCCCTTCCCCACCCCCGCGCCGGATGAAACAAAAGTATTAAAATCGCCGGAACCGTACGGCCTTTGATCGACAGAGCAGAAAGCAAAGCGATTTCCATTGAGTGTCGTATCGCGTATGGACCAAACAGTGTTGTCCGATTTGTTTAAATTAAATTATGTGACGACTCGATTCTTTGGACATGGCTCCGAAGTAGACGGTAAGTCGGAAGAAAAGACAAACAATGGTAGACAAAAGAGAGCGCGTAGTTGATTGGATCCAGCGAACTATGCTTTTAAGAGGACGTATTTGCGAACGCGAACGTATTTGTGAACAGTGCGTGAAGGGCAGAGCAATATCCTGGATCTTTCCCTTAATTCAGTTGGAACGGAGTCAAAAGAGCGAGGACTGACGAATGAATGTTTCAAATGAAAATTTCACTAATGACCGAATTCATCTGGCTTCATTGACAAAGTCTTCCTACCCCACAAATATTCACATCGTTTTTAATCTCTTGATCGGAAATTGCATAACTCATATTTTCAGTCAAATGTTTCAATTTAATACGACTTCTTAATCATGTGTTTCATTTATTTTTGACAGAAATAAAAGATGAATTCTTAGTTACTGAAAGGATATCAAATTCATCCGAGTTTATTTGTTGTAACTATTTCTGCGAATCATCAGTGGAAGAATCATATTAAACTTGAGGGATTTTCAAAGAAAGATGTGTTATGGAAAATTAGCGTATTATAAAAAAAAATGAAGTATAGAAAAAAGGTGAATTACGCAAAAAAAGTGTATTACGGTTATGTATTTACGAAAGTCCTGTAAAATGAGTATGATGTATGATGTAAATAAGCGTGACACTAAACAGGTCGCCGAACCAAAGATTATTACAATATTACCCTTCATCCGCTCTTTAGCCGGGCAGAGTGGAACTCAGCACAGAGTGGGCAAACAGATAATGAACGAAGCGGAAAAACGAGTGTATGGGGTAGCATCAGAGAAGATGTCCATATTCTGCTAGCTTCCCAGATCAGCAAATAATGCACAGTAGAAAGTTAGAAATATGTTTTCCGACAAGATTTAAAATAGCAAGAGTAGAAGACTCTATAAAAACCAAGAACCTCAAAATTCACTAAAGACTACAAGACACCCTTATCATTTGGCAATAAACTAATAACAACTTGGCTGCAAAGATACTAAATACATTTTAGTTACCTCGTAAGAAGGGTGTGGGTGATTTCTTTACACGTTTCTAGTATGTGCAATAAACTATTTGTCTCTAAACATATTGCAAATGTACATAAATAGAAATATTAACTAGATGAATGAAGTAAATACAATGATAAAGATATGATGAGGATTATAGCGGTAATAAGGATATGACAGTAAGAGTCACATGAAAAACGGGAGAAGCTTCTAAAAACGTATCACAAACTTTTAAGTACTTGACCACAACCTTGGTAAGAAGTGACAGAAATTCGATCTCAAAACTGAGGCGAAGAATTCGACGGGATTCGAATTATATCCTTTCCTACTCTTATTTCTTATCCCTATCCATAATCACGTATCCCCCACTGACGGGGCACCACCATGACAAGACATGACAAGTCTAAGCTCCCGACCAGTCTCCCGGCATGTGTGGTAATATAGTGCATGCGAATGTAAGTGCCTGTCAATAAGAGAAGATAGGACAAGGAAGAGAAAAGAAAGATCGCGCGTAGTCTACAGTTCGTTTGATAAGGTACTGCTCTGGTATTCGTCTGGTGTTGATACAAAAAAGCACGGAAAACTACCGATCAGATCATCCGGTCTGTAGAATTCTCCTCCTGACAGTGGACTTCTTACTAATCGACAGAATCGACTAATGGTTAAAGAACTAAAAATACAATCGCTAGTTAATTTAACTCTCCCACATTAGCGTTACGCAATTGAGGGGTAATTCACATATTTCGATTGTGCGATTTTTATTTTTCATCTTAGGAATGAAATCGAACAGGTCTCTAAACCCAATTTTGGTGTGTGAAGCTTAATATGCGAACATTTGTTTTCAGGTCAGCTTTTTATGTGGCCACACGTGTGTGCCAGGATGGATACAACAAAACGGGCAAAAATATCGCTTGAACTGAGCATAAATGGACCTCTTAGGGATGGGCAGGGATGGGATGGGAAGGGAAGGGAAGGGAAGGGAAGGGAAGGGAAGGGAAGGGAAGGGAAGGGAAGGGAAGGGAAGGGAAGGGAAGGGAAGGGCCCGAGAGCTGAGGGATGTATTCCCTCCTGGCAGCTGCCAAGATCTGAGCGGCCCCGCACGTCCAGGCAACGTGTGACACGTGGGTGCGATCCCGGAGGCTGGGAAATCCACGCTGGTAGCTGCGGATTCCAGGAGTCAATCTGCAGAGATTACCATTGTCATTGTCATGCATGGCAGCCGCATCATAAGACAAATCAATGGACTCTGGCGAAAACTGAATTATAATCACATCGTCCTTCGCACTCCAAAAACACGACAAATATCGATACTTACATGATGATTCGTCTCGAAGTTCATAACTATGAAACAATGGTTTAACATTGTATTGAATATCTGAACACTAATTTAATGTCATCTCTTTGAAACAAATTTAACTTTCTTCACAATTGAAGATACATATTTTTATTTTCTTGTACAGTACTCACGTTACGTATGAAATGTATTGTAATGGTTCGGGAAAAAAGCAAATTTTCCTGGAAAAAATTCGTTTCGCGAGTACCGAAAAAGTGGATAATCTGTCCGTCTGTGGTCAACCCTAGCGCCTAAACCGTTGAGAAGATTTTCGCCAAGGACCTTTCGTCTTAGGAAACTCCAGTTGTGGTTCAGCACTTTTCTGCTTTGATGATAAAATATTTTCACGTTATTACTACCTGCATCTAACCAGAATTAGAAAAGCCGATATTCCTGCCATAGCAATCTCATAATTCTCTCTCTGAACACTCTGAAAATACATAAAAAATGTAAAAATAAACACTTTCAACGAATTTGAACGCACTAATAAATTCAATTGCAAAAAATGAAATATATCTGAATCTACGAAGCAATGCCACACTTCTCACTAATCAGTAGAAATAGAAACAGTTGCATCAGTGGTCGAGAGATAATTTACAAAAAGATTCCAGTAACACTGAAATATATTCAGATACGTAGCTCGATGCAGTTAGACGGAGAGTACAGAGGAGCGACAGTATTTCTAGAAATTTTTAAATTCTAAACTAAAACAGTTCCCGAAAATAAATTGAAAAATAATTTTAACGTATACTAATACAAAATCTAAGGAAATTTCCAAGCGCATTAAATAGGCACAGTTAGAATATTCAAGCTCGAAAACAATTTCTCAAACATCTGGCATGCGCAAGAGTGAACTTGGAAAACACAACGGTCCCGATATGGTGGAAATGTATGCAGTATTTCCGCCATCGGTTGTGTTCCGATCCAGCTCGTGCAACGGCTGGCAACCTCAATGAAAACGGTTTCATCGTTTTTCTCAGAAGCCAGGAATCGGTGAAAGGCAAAAACTGCCGAATTGGAGAAAAAGAAGCAACATTTTAAAACTCAAGCAAAATGTTGGAAATATATTTTCAATAGTATTTACACGTCCGTGGAACGTCCTCGCAAAATGGAGGGATTCCGAAGTTTTAACATTTTTTCTCGGAAATGTGACGCAGAATATACGTTAAAAATCGTTAAAATGTATATAAAACGGGTTGTGAATGTTACCCTGAAAAGTGGTGTTGTGCAATGCGATATTTTTTTCAAGGAAAATGAGAAATAAATTGGTTGGAATTTTTACGGACGACTAAGAAATGATTTTACATTTCTCTGACAAATTCACACGAAAAATATCTTTAAGAAATAACCCTTTAAGAATTTCTGTTGTGTTAACGAATTAGAACGAACTATCTGCATGACTTTTGCCACTAGGCTTTTAGCCATGTCGCTTTATTGCTTGCTCGTGCACCAGCATGTACTTTACATTCATTCTGTATAATACTTATTAAATTAGGTAAATATTATTGATGTAAATAATACTTTTAATTAATTTGATTATTCCATTGATGCTAATGTCTTCATTACCATTTGTGCTAAATAAAGTGTGTCCGGAAGTTCACATGACATTTGCTTTGACAAATATTTGCCCTTTAAAATTTTGTTTTTTAGTTAAATCAGAAAAATTCTGTTAAACTAAAAAAAAAATTTAAAGAATGGCAGCTATTAGAGAGAATAATAAAGAGAATTGTTTTGTAAATGAAGTAATACTTCTTCAAATACACATCTGCACCTTCCCTTTATACTTCCTAATACAATGATAAAGGCTGATATTCCTCTTTTTAACATTTTAAATATATTGATAATGGAAAGGAAAGAACCTAATCTTCCAACATTGCCAAAGTAAAAAAAATTAATGCTGTATGTAGTATGAATGTATGCAGGATTGCCTTCATGAATTTATGTATATTGTGTATGTATTATCCATAAATGTATGTATAAGTGGATGCGAGATAATTCACCTAATTACTTAATTATTTAAGTAATTGCCTATTCACATTTCGAATTTCTCATTTATTTGAATTTCCCCTAAATTCAGAGGAAATTTTTAAAACACCGTTTCATTTTTTGTTACATTTGCCGTATTTATTATACCGTATTTATAAAATACTCAAATGAAAAATAAATTTTCATCCCAAGAAATTACTACATGGCAAATTTATCAAACAATCAAAATATTGCTGTTTGTTTCTTGACCAGTTGAAAATTATATTTATGAATTTAATTACAATGCCCAATAAATGGACGAAACATCGACAATATACACACTTGTGACAGTAGTAGAGAAAGAGCATTACAGTTTATTCCCTAATTATGTTGTACATCATAAAATCACATTGATTAACACACTCAGAAGATTTCTAAAAACTGATTAATTATCTCTGATCTCCAAGTGCGGCCTTTCCCCAAAGACAGAAGAAGCAAGTGATATTGTAGAGACCGAAGAAAGCCATCAACAGTGTACGAAAACTTTCTGCTCGGTTTGGTATTGCAAAGACTACAGTATGGAAATTTCATCATGACGCAAAGGTGAGGAACCCTTGCAACCACAACCCAATATTTACAACCACAAGAGAGAGAATCGCGTATAGAGTTTTATACCTGGCTTCTTCAAAGACCTTATATTCGCAATTCGATATTATTCACAGACGATAAACAGTTCATGAGAATTCAAATAATATTAATTCTCAAAACGGTCATTTATGGGGTCCCTATAAGCAAGATGCAACATGTGGAAGGCCATTCCAAGTGAAATTTTAACGTTAATAGTATTTGACCATTTTAAAACATACATTTGAACTACTTTTTAGTCGTTTGTTATAACGTTCCGATCCTATTTGGGATCTTTTTCAAAAACTGTAAGTAGTGTTCAGAATAGTACCCAACTAGTTAAAAATTTAGAATCATTCAACAGTATTTCATAGAAAACTTATAGGTATAAAAAGTCATTAAATAAAAACTAAATCTTTGAATGCTAACACATTGAAATCACCAGACCAATTTTCCTTAAATGTATGCTTCTATAACGGATCGAGTTGTGTATCAGAGAACGAAGAGAACATTATTAACAGTGATTGTGACGACACACCTGTTTAAATTCGCACTACACAAGGAATAATATGTTCATTGTTAGCTAATAATACGCAGAGACACAGAGAGATGCATATTTTTATTTCTATATAAATATTTATTTTAAAAAAATGTATTTAATTCTATTGCAAGCTAATAACGAATGAATGTGCTCCATTTTTCTGACAGAAAAAAAAGTTTTCACACTGTAAAGTGTTTAATGCAACTAAACCACTCGAAATCCGACAGGTGTTTATTATACTCCAGTTTTTATAACATGGTGCGTGAGGACAAATCTTCATGATGGAATATGGTAGATTTTTTCGGTCTTTCATGGTCGTGCTGCTAGATGTTTCATGTTCGCCGACGTATCAAATGCTGCAAATCAAGCCACATCTAGCGGCACGACCGAGAAAGACGCGAAAAGCCGTTCCACATTTCATCGTGAAGACAGGCCCTCACGCGCCATGTTATAAAAACCGAAGTATAGACAAATTATGCTAAAAAATTGACTTATGTGCTTATTTCCGAAGATTCGTTGTTTTTTTCCTGGGACATTCTGTTTATTTACGAATAACGATTTCATGGCCGATCAATTGCGTCAGTTTCATTACAAAGAAGGATCCTCCCCCCATTATTTGGGCAGAATCCATACTAAATCCCCTTAGGTGGCCAAACACGGCTCCAGCCATCGACGCACTGCCTGCCGCACCTGACGCTCGCACCACTTCACTCCACTCAGCTCCTCTCCGCTCATCTCCGCTGTACTAAGTCCCCGGGCTCCACGGCGCGCTGGACGACGACTATCGATTATCATACGTGGACATGGGGTAATGTGATCACGTACATCTTTGCATAACATGTTTTTATATTGGCAAGCATCCGCTAGACACCCAACAAGGGCGTTCCAGTTTGGGATTTAGGTAAAGAGTGATTCAGTTTTTAGGACCGGTTGATCTCAATGGCAATAGGCTACAACCAGTGCAAACGAACACGGGCAACACCGGAGGTACACACGTATAATATGTCTGTATATTCAAATGTATCTAATTATGAAAATATCTATTACGTTTTTAATTTGGCGTTTTTTTAAATTTTTAATGTAAAATTGCACAGAGTTTACGTTTTATATAAAACCAAACACTCAGTTTTGGATTTGTATAATTAAATCTCTGACACATATTTGTGTATAATTAAAGTTTTTATTCTCGATTCCTGCAAATCAAAACAACGCAAAAAAGGAGGAAAACTCGATGTCATTTCTTTTACTGATTTGCAGACCTCCAGATCTCCTCAGTATTCCAAAACCTATAACTGTTAATTTAGCAGAAACAAGCGTGCACACTCACACGCAGAACGATGTAAATAATAAATCTTTCATTAATATATCTAAATTTACTACTTATGTTTTATGTTCATAATTTTTCCTTCCATGAACTATTTCTATCGCGTTCATTATGTTTAAACAAAATCGTCACTGATGAAACTTGGCTTGATGACCACTTACATATATATCTTTGCTGTCACGCATGGAGAAAATATCGTCTCAATTTTTGTGAAAATATAGAATTTCGTCCATCATTTCCCAATTTCTTTTTCATACCGTGCTGGTGACACAGGTGCATCCCTCACCTCACCTTCCCCTCGCTCCACCCCACCCACGCAGAATTTTCTCGTTGGGCACGGGAGCTGCCGTCACGGACGCATCGCATCGCCCGCCGCACCTGAACTCCGCTCCGCTGCAGCCGCCCCCTCGGGCGCCGAGGCGCGCTGAAGGACGGCTATCGATTAACGCGTGGCCAGCTGCGGCTGCGTGGGCGGCGACGGCCGCGCCGCGGGCTAATCGCCCGGCGAAATCCCGGCGTTATGAGGCGCAGCGGCGCGCGCCCCACCCCCCGATCGCCTCCGCGATGAAGGGTTGCTGCCGGCCGGCGCCGCAAACGTGCGGTTTCCGATCGCTTCTCGGGCTACAACAATCATATACATTCTCGCACTTTTTCGTTCTCTCTTTCTCTTCTTCTCTCATGACTAGAGCCCGGATTTTAATGACGAGTCATATATTTTTTCTGAACCTTTGGGTGTACTTTAAAACAATTTATGCACGAATCCAGGTATTGTCGATTAGAAAAACGTATTTTTATTGTGCATATTTACACCGTTAATAAGTCATATAAGTCGAATATAAGTCATATTTACACCGTTTTCAGTAAAAGGTCATATTTTGGCCAAATTTCCCCCCAAATGCATACGAATGTCATATTTTTGAAGCCACAAGAATAAAGAGCTTGAAAATGTGTCTCGCATGACAATGTATCAAGTGATATTGTCACAAATAAACTCAACAATTACATCACAAACCATTATTTGAAACGTAAGTGAATTTGAACGGAGTGAGTTGGGTCGAGCTTGTAGTCATGTGGCTGAAAAAATGTACAACTTATTGCTGCGTATACAAGCATTTTTTTAAAATGCTAATTAGTTCCATCGACTGCAACCCGCATGCAACATCCTCACAATCTCTTATTGAGTGATTTTTTTAGTTATCTTATACTTAAAAAATCAACAGGAATTTTTAAAAGATAAACGTGTATAGCGTCATATTTTATTTTTTAAGGTCATATTTCTATAGGTTTTAGGTCATAAATGCTTGCATATTCCCCCGATTTTTAGGTCATTAAAATCCGGGCCCTACTTATGACTGATTGGTTAAACTGAGTGCCTGAGTGCGCCATTTGTTGCTAAGGCCCTTTAGGCTGCGTGCTTAGATCATTTTTTCCGAGAATGTAGTGCATGATAAATCCAGAGAGGTGGCGGTGTTCCCCCTCGCTAGAACGTGAGATACGGTACCAACCTGCACGTCGACTGGCGGGCGATTCCCACTTCCAGGTATCTCCGCCAATGGACGCGCCCCAGCTGTGAAGTTCGAAACTCCCGACTGGTCTTCCGACATGTGAGGCAGGAATAACTTCGAAATAAATAGGAAACTTTGGTGACATTTTAAAAACTTCCAACTCCCTTACTATTTGCATAGGAATACTAAATAATAAAGCGAGTCCGTAGAGAATTTTATGACCTTTAAAATTCTAGGTAACGAATTCTACATTAAAATACACCATTTAAAAGTTATTACTCATAAAATAAAAGCTGTCCGTGTTTCTTTTTTGGGGGGGTGGTACCAAAACTTGTCCAAAGGAATTTGGAAGTGAAAACTTTTCTTTAATAATAAATAACATCTTTTTAATTGATTGATTGATTTTTTCGTGTTTCCGGTCGCATCAACTGCTTTGGTCATTAGTCCCCTTAGAGTAGTGCATGTTTTTCTCTGGAGATGGCGGTGATTTTCCCCCGCTGGATGGCGAGATCCGACGCCGACCTACCGTCGGCTAGTGGGGTTTCCTCCTAACTAGGACTCTCCTACCAGCGGGGCACCGCCCCAGCCGGGACAAGCTCTAAAATCCTGACCGGTCTCCCGGAATGTGTTTTAGGGTAGTGCATGTTAGTATGTGTGAGTAAGGGTAGAGGATAGGACAAGGAAGAGGAAGGGCAGATCGCGCGCGACCCGTGGCCCGTTCGGTAGGGTACTGCTCCGGCATTCACCAGGTGTTCATCGGAGAAACCACGGAACACTACCGATTAGAGCAGCTGTCCGCTATAATTCTCCTCCAGACAGCGACTGAATTCGACCTAGCTGAAAAGCTAGTGTCGAAAATCCTGCCGCCGCCAGGACTCGTACCGAGGACTCCCTGGTAAGAGGCGCTGCAGTGACATCAGTTTATGCACTCAGCTACCGCTCCCGGTACCTCTTTTTATGAGGAAGAAGTTTTCTTAGTAATAAAAATATAAACAAAAAAACTATAAAATCCACCTCACCTTTTCCAATGATTTATCGACTGCACTATTTGTACTGTTGATCACATTACATAACATTTGTAATGTAGTTGTTGGATAAAGTGTTGGATGAAATGTTCTACGTAATATACAAATATTACGCGCTATCTGTTCATCTCTAGCGTTTGGGTCACGCGTGGCAGACATTGCATGTTATTGCGATGGGCGAACTACGTAACTGATCAACTACTACTTCGGGTTTCACTAATCACCTAGAAGAACACTGTTTAAATATAGCATATTTAAATAAAATGATTATACAGTTTGTAATGCGCGGTAGAAATTGGTGTGTTGTCATAGCGGATCGATACCCGAACTGATAACGTAAAGGTTTGCGGAGCAATGATCTTCTATCCACGGTCGACGAAGGAATGACGTATTTTTATAATATTATTGATATTTTATATTGTACATATTATATTAAATATTCTGTATTCAACAGAACAAAAATGGTCATGAGCGAGGAAATAAAATATTGGTTGTCAGTAATCGCAGAGAAAAAATAATGTTAATCACTGACAACTACATCAAAAAAAAATTTAACATGAGGTTAAATAAATCTTCCAAAACTTCTGAAAAATAATATTAATGGCATCTCTATCAAATATATTTTCACTACAAATCGGAATAATAATTTTAAAATTATCCTGCATTATTTTCTTCTTACAACTGGAATGTTCAAATTCAATCATGTACAATATTGCTAAATGTCAATACCACTGGTCATCGAATATTATTTCCGGTCCATAGGCTCGGTCTAGTTGTTGCATAGGTGACATCTGTAGATGCAATCTGAAATTACCCATTAATGGGATCTCTCGGTTTGGGATTATTCCTTTTTAGTTTGTTTAGTTTTGTCTGTATCGAAATTTTCTGTTTTGGAGAAATATCGTAAAAAGTAAGCATGATACATGTAATGCGACCATTAGCGAATATGCATACTGTGTTGTCCCTCTTCCGTCGGGTTTCCAGAAGCTGTAATGTTCATGACCCACGAATGCGTGATCGATTAAACCGATAACGTCAATGAGGCATTAAAACCGATTTGTCCCGCATGGCCAATTTACTTATGTGACCGACATCATTCATAAACCGATGAAACGAAGCTACGCGTGTATGATTCGTATTCCGGATGTTCGGATTACGCATTGAAACCTCGAAAAACAACGAGTATAATTATGAATAACATATGATTCAGAATCAAATCCAAAAAAGGAAAAAAGGTGAGCAATATTCAATTTGCTTTGTTATTTAATGAAGTTATATATATATATATATATATATATATATATATATATATATATATATATATATATATACCAGATTGTAAAATTCTTACCAGATTCGAAGACAGTCGAATAACGCGTTTCCTTGTACACAAATTGCGTATCAAATAATTTTACTAACACACAACTTGCCAAAGGCCGAGTTGTATAAAAGGATCTCATTTCTCATGTCAATATCCTTACACGTATGTCGTATTTCATGATTTTAAGGATTATAAGCCAAATTAAAAGAAAATTGAATAATGTTTTTCGCAGCCGGACTAACAGATACACAGACATGAGATGCCCAACGATCGCGTTCTCAAGGATCTCGCTTACGTACGTCAAAAAGGGCTTCTTCGTGTAAAGAAATCTGGAACTCAAGAATACCTGTGATTATAACCCCCCCACCTATACGCAAAAATTTTTTTCTAAGAATAAAATAAATCAAATTAATGAAATAACAACATAACAAACATACGAGTATCATCCTAGAACTTTACCAACGTCAATTTTTATTTCCATTTTTTTCAGAAGACCGAAAACGAGGTATTTCGGTTACACATACATTCTCATATTTTCAAATCAGACGAATTGTCATGTTATAAGACATGTATTTTGAGGGGCCAAAAACGTCGATGTCACTATTAATATTTCACTTAATTTATATTTACGAGTTTGACAATGCGGGCTCTATCCGCTCAAAAGCAAAATATAAATATCTGAAGATTTACGAATCACATTTTATTCTATGGGATGTTCAATACAAACAAAATCATCTCTTTTTATCTGAATGCAAAACAAATATAAAACTATCAAACAATTCCTTAATTATAATTATTTTTGTATTTTAAGCAATCCCGTTCGAATGGTAAAAACTAATAGACGAAAATAAGTGAACGTCAACTTTTCATCGCAAAAAATCTCAAGAAATAGCTCGTTGAAAAGATCCTTCTCAGTATTGGAAAGGTTTATTACGTATTGTTCATGACAGAGAGACGAATATTATGTATCATATTTTCCATCAGCACATTTCACAAATGTGATAAATGAAATAAATTTATGAATGTTCGCCAGAGTTGTTCGATCGGATTTAGTATTCCTTTTGATCCATCTGTCCATTTCGTCCATTCTTCGGCCAATGCGTTAATCAAATTATCCACCCATTCCCTATATTTGAAACCGCCCCAGAAGCGTAAATCAGATTCTATTACTCTGTATCGAGCATGCAGATCCGCTAGTGACGAGACGCTCTATAAATGTAAATTTTCTACTCATTACTACACCTCTAATCTCCTTTAGAAATATGATAATAATTTAATGAATTTTCTGAATATTGTTTCTCTACAATCTATTCGAAAGAAGGCTTTCTGAAAATGTTCTCCAATGTGATCGACAATATTCGCAATGATCGACAATACGTATGATATATTCGACAATTTCTGGGATCACATTGTGTAGCCCAGAAATGCCTCCTGACAGTGGCATTTTCCAATTATAAAGTAAAAGTTTCCTTTCGGGGGCTGAGGTGGTATGTAAATAAAATGCATATAAAATTTACACACGTTGCACCAAACAGAAGATATTCCATATAACATATAAAATCTGTAATTGGAAAACGAATAAAAAATGGAAGCTAAAAAAGTCGACTTTTGCAGAAAAAGGACGGACATAAGAATATTTTGCATAAAAGGCAACACTGATTTGTATGTAAGCTTTTTCTACCTTTACGAGATACAGTAAATACGCTTTACAAGTATATATTGTTTTTTATCGAATACAGCGAGAATTAATTTTGTATGTCAAGATACATTTTATATTAGGCAAGGGACCTCATTTGACGACAGGTATTTTCATGCAAGAGTTAAACAAAATTTGAATGAATCATATGTGCTTGATCTAGATCTAAATTAAAATTATTGGCAATAAATTTACATTCAACTACAAATTAATTTAGCTTTAATGGATTAATCTTAAGGCCAAGAGTACTTCTTATGAAAAAAAGATTTCAAGTATGTTTTTTCTTAAATCACAAATACTGAAATTCCGATTACAGTTTGAGTAAAAACATTTTTACATGAACAAAGTAAAGAAATTTCCTTTCACTATATTTGTAAAATGAATGCAGCAATACAAATGGATTCTGATCGAAAATTGGTATATAATCTACTAGTATTTCAGAATTAAATATTTATTCACTAGTTATTTATTTTGTCTAAGACTATTACGATCATTGACTCTCTACATATAATAAATTAATTTTTCGGTCATTCTAATTTTGAAGCACAGATTTGCAGCTGTTCTCCAAGTTTTACTACAGCTACCGCGGCTCGTTCCGCCATCTGTGCACGTGCTGCTCTTATTTTATTTGGCATCAATGAAAACACTCAAGTAACACTCGAAATGAAAGAAATGGTAATTCTGTGGGCGAACTCTTACATTATTGTAGATATATTACACTGTTTCTAGGTGTAACAGGTAAAATAGACCGGGTAATAATTACACAATTCACAATTACATTTGTATGAATATTTATTAAATGATATCTGCATTATTTGAATGTGATTATGATATAACATACTTCTAGAATGCAAAAGTATGTAATTTGCTCAAACACTTCTGAACGATCATTTATCTCAGATTTCGATTTCGATGACAAAGATTAGGGCCAGGCAATTTGAAATAATATTTTCAAAAATATAGTCACAATTATACTATTTTCAAATTTATGTTAATGCTATTGAATCAGTTATCTAAAATACATCGTTGTCAAGTCTCCAAGTAATAATATTATCCCCGGTGTCAAATTCAACGGTCCAGTACATTTCTCTCGAAACGAACGCATCCGGCTTTAACATTATCAGCTCGGAGTTTCATATCGCGATCACGTATAACGCTTCTGTTACACACCACGATATTTTTCACAGCAGACAATTTGTGTTCGCCCACATACATTAACTCGATGAGGCTCGCTTGAACGGCGAACCGGTAACATGTCGATGGGGACTAAGAAACCGGTCGGAACAGATCGGTATCACATATCCCACCTTACCGCTCGTCGTATGTCTTCCAGGCAAAGGCACGCGTGCTCCACAGGCTTTATCTCTCGAACACGTCTTCCCCGTCGTTTCGTCGAATTATCTTCGAAGGACACGCGGTTCTTGTTGAGTTCGAGTATTTGTGTTTCCCTTTGACACGCGCGCAGCATGTGCAGCAGCAACAAAGGGGACGTACCTGCAAAAAGGAACACGAAAGGCATTAGTAGTGTCTCTTGGAACGACTACGATGTCAGAAAATGATTTTTGTGTTACAAAGGTGTAATTAGTAATATTATGGGAACTGATATTGCATAGAGCGACATTTAAAATGAAAAAGTAATATTCAAATAGAAATAGCATT
>BLKR01006160.1:0-63428 GCA_011170035.1 Teleogryllus occipitalis
AGGACAAAGAACAGGAACGAAAATCGCTTGCGGTCCAAGGCCCGTTTGTTAGGACACTTCTCCGGCATTCGTCTAGTTTTGATCGGAGAAACCACGGAAAACTACCGATCAGAGCAGCCGGCCACTAGAATTAACCTCCAGACCGATACTGAACTCGATCTAGCTATCTAGCTAGTATCGAAAATCCTTCGACGTGGGGAATCAAACCCTAAGACCTTCCGGTCTGAGACACGGCAGTAACAGCTGATGCTCTGATTCGGTCGATCGTAAAGGGTCGGATCGAGTCGGGCGCACAGTCGGAGCGAAGCGGAACGGTGCGAGGCGGGACGGAGCGAGGCGGGACGGAGCGAGGCGGGACGGAGCGAGGCGGGACGGAGCGAGGCGGGACGGAGCGAGGCGGGACGGAGCGAGGCGGGACGGAGCGAGGCGGGACGGAGCGAGGCGGGACGGAGCGAGGCGGGACGGAGCGAGGCGGGACAGCGCTTGGTATAGCGTAGATTGATGCAGCAGCGAGGGGCGGGGCGGGGAATGCGAGCTGGAAGTGTGACAGGCGGCATAGAGCCGGGTTCGCGGCCCGCGGCGGGGCGTCGCGGCGCGGCGCTGGGCTACCGAGGCGGCAGGGCGGGGTCGCGCGCCCGGAGCCCCGCGTCCCGGAGCCCCGGAGCTGGGGGAAACCCCGCGCGGCGGGGCGCACACGTCGGCCAAGCGCCGGAGTAATGGCGGCGCGCGCGCGGCCAACAACCGCTATCGTCGCGCATTCGTTAGCGCAGGGAGGCCAGTGGCGAATTCTACGATACACCACATACACCGCCGGTATACCTGGTAATTGCAAGTGCATAAGAAATATTTCATATGTTTGGTAACCCTCTTAAAAAGTTATTGATATTTTGAAAGATTTTGAGAGATTTAAAACAAATGCGAAAAAATAACTGGCTAGCGCGATGAAGTGCGGTAGAGTGAGAAGTTTCAAACAGTTCTCAATGCTGTCCAGAGAAGACGCTAGCGCAGGTGAAGGTACCGCATGCCAGTCGCGATAACCTAAGGCTCCTCATTGATTGATTGATTCTTTCGTGTTTCCGGGCGCGTCAAGTACTTCGGTCATTAGTCCCGTTAGTGTAGTGCATGTTTTTTTCGCGGGAGATGGCGGTGATCTTGCCCCGCTGGATGGCGAGATCCGGCGCCGACCTACCGTCGACTAGTGGGGTTTCCCCCTAACCAGGACTCTCCCACCAGCGGGGCATAGGGCTCCTCATGTTTCAAGGGCGGGGAGAGGGGAGGATGCGGGTCTGAACGGTCGATAAGCACCGCAAAATATTGCGGTGAACAGTCCTTCTCTGGTCGTTCGTAAGTTATGCATCTCTCAACTTTTTAGGTAAATGGAGAATGTTAATGATCCAGAAGTTAGTGGTTTGTGTAATTGTTTTATAGAACAAATATTAAGGAGGGAATTGCATTGTATTGTGATTTCGGAAAAGCTCAAAATAAAAGAGAACGGTATAGGTAGCTTCCACAAACTGCGGTATACTCAAAATAATGTTCAGGATTCGGCACTGAGGGAGGTGGTTTTCGAAGCACGCGCTTGAGATGGGAGGACGATTAATCAAAGACAAGAGGAATGAAAAGAAAATGTTATAACCTGTGACCAACTATGGCATGTTGCGCAGCCTTCGGGAGCCCCCCGGCCGACCCGGGACAATAAGGCGGCAGCAGAGGTGAAACAGGCGCAAGCCACAAACAAGAAGTAGCCGCAAGGCACTCGAGTTCATGATGAATACATTTCATATAACGAAGCAAACACTCATAATTCTAGGAAAACAAAACCAACAACAATTGGGTTTATATTTAAAAATGACATATTTGTAACGATATGAATGTTTTTAATGTAAGGTTGTATATCATTTTTTTACCATTTTAGAGTAGTTTTTATCTCTACAACTTTCAAGACTTATCTTTATTTCTATTTTTATGAGTGTTCATTCAGCTTAAATGAGCTAGTTACTACTTTGCGCATTAGCGCAGTCGCGAAGTAAAGAAGGAATTTATCCGGAAAATCCAATGCACTCATGATATTTAATAATATTATTCTATCAATGAAATGAACAGTTTCAGAACACATTAAATGTCAATTATATCGTTTTTTTTTCAATTTAAATATCGCGATTCAACTATGGTGTTTAGCTACACTCTCTTCCCTTTCCGATGATAACCATTATTAGTAATTAATATAATTACTGTTACTATTAATTATAACTGTCCAATAGAGAGAAGTGGTAAGGGAAATCGGAAAATAAATACGTTATATCTTTTAAGATACATCGCCATGACGTTACCTATTTGTGTTAATTTCATGAATAGAACAGCCTTAATTTCAATTTTATGTGGTTGTCTATTGTTCTTTAAACTTTTTTGAGGATCGTGTACGGATGTAAATGTTTGAAGTGTTAGTAAGCGATTATTATTTCAATGACTGTTATGCGTGAATAACTGCAAACAATGCGAATAATATCGAACAATCTCCACATTTAACTGCAGTTCAAATTTAATTTTAGTTTGTGATAAGCAGATTCAATAATGTTCGCCACCTTTTACATTTTCTCTGACAAAGCAATGCATATATGAATAGTGCGTTTTCAAAGCGTTGTACACGTGAAAAATATTGGTTTTTATTAGAATTCGCTTAACAGTGCTTTTGAAATTGTTTTGAAATATTTTAATTTGAACTTCTTTGCCTGCTTTAACTATTTGCCTTCGTCTATTTTATGAATTTTGCCTGATGTGGACCTTTTATTTCAGTTTCATTAATATTTTCTTTTTTCCTCTGGAACCGATCTCGTTCGAAATGGAAACCTTTCAAAGAAACTGTACATCACGTGAACACTTCGAGCTTTGTCCGTCTATGCAATTAGGGATATGCTTTCAGGTAGGAGTTATTTTCACTCTCAATTCTAGGAATTCAAACTTGGTTCGGAAAAGTGTTAAAAACCGATGACAGGAAATGATATGAGCCAAGCAAACCATATTCTTGTATTTATTTCTTTTAAGCTGACAGGCTTTCTTCGACCAAGAGAAATTCCATTAAACGTTTTTGAAATTTTTCATTCCACGCTAAGGCTTTTGATTCTTTCGGACATTATTTTAACAATATTTCAAAGTTTAATGCTCGTTTGTTACATTTTCATTACTTTTTTACGTCTGTTTATCGGAAGGTAAAATTACTTCATATAACAAATTCACCAGTTCGTTCAAGTATATTTCATTCCCCATCGAGACGTCGAACCCTTGCATATCCCAGGTCAGTCCTCACAGGTGATATTCTGGTCGAAAACACTTATATTCTAAAAACTTCTCCTTGTGGCGTGCTTGCAGTCCATTTCCGACTGCAGCAAACGTTTGCCATGTTTTTCCCATTAACTGGCGAGATGGAAGATAGCAATATGTTTGGCCGAGGAATGAAATATATTGATGATCATTCTCGATGTTACTGCACGAAAATGAAGGCACGTGTCGAGCATTTACACGTCAATATTTTTTCCTCTCCGCCCCAAGAACACGAAAAATGCGAATGTATGCGACGTGTTCACGATCAAAAACTCACCTTTGCAAGCTACCTTGGATACAAACAGCCCGTATTTTGTTAATGAAATTTTGGTTCTATAGATTCTTATCAAAAGACCTCGAAAGGAAGCGTGAAAAACTGGCCTACAATTTGAGTTTATTATGGTTTTTATATGCACATTCAAACATTACCTCTGAACTTCGTCGTTGACAGACCGAGAATTTCTTGCCCATTTTTTGGCGTGTATCTAAAAGAAAATACTCGATGTTGGAAAACAATAGTAGCCAACCAGGTAGAATATTTCATCTTATAGTGTGTTCGTATTATGTATGTGGAAATAAATTGCAATTCCGTTAATTAGCACACATTTTTCTAAAATTGTTTCTATAAAACTTTAAATCTAATAGTTCAGACATGCGTGAGAGTAAAGAATCAGGGAAATATATCAAAGAATTATCCCATCTTCGCTTTGAAAGGTATTGAACACGTCGTGAAAATCTGAATTCAGGTACACTTTCTTGACTAATGAGATAGTGAGGCTAACAAAAAATATGCTTGGAGAGATATTCCCATACTCATTTCATCTATATTAATTCGTCCACAAGGTTAAATTTGTATAAATCGATGCAGTGCTGGCAGCTAATTTGTTCAGCACACTTAAGTATGGATTGTAAAGAAAAAGGTTCCATTTCAAACTTACAAATTAGTACTTGAATGTTTTCAACACTAGCATAATAAAAGAATAATAATTTGAATATATTTTCTGGCTTAAATAATTTAAAGACTTCATATCAGATATATTGAAAAGAAATATTATTGACCTCATCAATTATCTATACATTTTAAATTTTTTGTAATCTGCCTGAAATTAAAATATCAAATACCAACTAAAACACATAAACAACACCAAGTCTTTGTCATTCTTTTAATTTTTTCTCATTCTTTTATGATGAGAAACAGCAACAAAGAAGAGACATACTCGAGTAAATCGTAATTGGCACAGTCGTAAAAATGCCAAAATGTCAAATTGTCAGTTTCTTCTCTCAGTGATCTTGAACATTTGCTGGTCTTTAAAGACAAGATTTTCATCAGAATGTCAAAGAAACTGGAGCACATCCATAAAGTTTATTACTATTTATTACGAAATCGAAAATAGCATCTAAACATCACATTGAAATAATGTAAATCAAATATTTGATGTTCCCATCAAACACTTGTTACATGCAAATATCTGCGACACTAAAATAATGTCAACCGTCTATTCTTTTATTTTACGAGAAACAATGCTCACTTGCAGCGAATCAAGCACACGACAAAACGCAAGACGCGACAAATATCTGGCTACACTCTAATCTCCATCCTCGAAAGTCCTCGCCGCACCGCGACACCTACGGCGACCCGCGCATGAGCGTGTCACCGACGCATATACACGCGCGCGAGGCAGCACGCGTGTATTTATGTTGGCGTATAAATAACAGGAGTGACAGAGGGCGTCCAGTGCGGGTTTATGGCCTTATTATCGCCGGGGAGGGGCAGGTGCGGCGGCGACGGCGGCGGTTGGGGCGCGGCTCTTCTCCTTCACCCCACCCCTGCTGCCCCTGCCCCCCCCCCCGCCCTCGCACATCCTGGATCTCGGGCTCCCCGCTGCCACCTCCCCCACGGATCCTTCGCTGCTGGCCTCCGTCCCCGACAATCCCGCGCCCGCCACCGTCTGCCCCAGACACCCTCTATCCCCGCCACCTCTGCGCCCGGCACTTCCGCAACCCCACAACCCTGCGACCGGCCACGCCCACCCTCCGTTCCCGCCCTCGCGAATTCTCCTCTTCTAACACGGCGGATCGGCTGCCGCTGCCGTCATCGGCCATCCCCCTGCCCACGCCCCTGCCATTCATCCCGAACCACCTCACCTGATGGATACTCGCCTCCCAATCCCGTCCCGCTCCGTCCGCCCCGTCCGCCCCGTCTCGCCCTGCCCCGATGGACACTTCCCTTCCCGTCGCGTCCGCCTGTTCCGTCCCCTCGCGATCCCCTGGATACTTCCTTCCCCGTCCCATCCCGTCCCGTCCCGCTGGATACTCCACTCCCAGACTCCTCCCGTTCCGCCGCGCTCCCGCCCCGCCGCGCCCAGCCCCGCCCCGCCCTGCCCCGCCCCGCCTCCACCCCGCCTCGATGCATACTTCACTCCAAGTCCGGTCCCGTCCCGTTCCATACCGCCCCGCCCCGCTGGATACTCCACTCCCTGACCCCTCCCGCACCGCCCCGCTCCCTTTCCGGTCACGTCCCACCTCGCCCCGCTCATTACTCCCCTCCCAGACACCTCCCGTCCTACCCCACTCCGCTGGATACTCTCCTCCCATCCCATCCCTCCTCGCCCCGTTGGTACTCCCCTCCCCTCACGCCCCTCCCTTCACCAGTGGATACTCCCCTACAGGTCCTACCTCGCCCCGCTGGATACTTCCCTCCTCGTACCGTCCCGTTCCCTCCCATCCCGCTGAATCGTCCCGTTCCCACCCACCCGCCGTCGCCTTCCGCGCGTCGGACGCGGCTGCCTTTTAATTTATGCTGTCACGGGAACACGGCGGGCGCGTTGTTCGCTTCCTCGGAAGAAGGACGCTAAAAATGGCTTTCCGAAGGACCCTCTGGTGGTTCCAGCGTGTGCCCCCCTCCTCCTCCTCCACCGCCCCCCCCTTCGTCGCTCCCGCTGGCGCGGAATTTACGAGGCGCGCGCCGCGGGCGGGAGTGGCGCCGGCTCGGCCCGCCCCCACGCCCGTGAATAAGCTCCACTGGCGAATTTTCAAAGCAGTTGCTGGTCATGGAGCATAATGGGCGCGAGTGCCCCACCGGCGCGGATTTGGAGATGAATGGGAAGTTTTGGATTCTAACGCCATTTGAAGACATCGAACCAAGGGCCGTCCAACTGGCTTAGCTACATGAATAACGATATTTATAAAGTATTACGTATTTACAAGCTGTCTTCCTCGTTATCTGTGGATGATTTAATGTAAATATTATGCAAAAATCTGTATGTTTTAGGTAATCTTTTACAATTTCTGTGATTGTATGGAATTAAAATTCTATCAAAATGTAAACATTACATAATAAAATGTTTTCGTCAGAAAATTACCGTGGATTAACCGAGAAAAGTTCATACGACTATTTGCAGTGTTTCAAATTTCTATTGATGTTCATTGCACATGGAAAGATCGTTAATTTTTTATCTTATAATAACCTTAGCTTTTTTAAAAGCATGACGCAAATAATGATGCATTTCTTCGGAGAGATAATTTGTCAAAGGAAAATTTCTTAAATTATTCCATCTAATATTACATTGCTGTAAAGAAAGACGACCGTTTTGTCTCACTTATAAGAAACCACGGACACAAAACCCACCTTAAGTGTTACCTGTAAATAATTTATTTTCCCCATAACTGCATCAAACTGATTGAAGGTGAAATAGAAGAACGCAGAATTGAGAACAGCTTACAACACACTTTAGACAGCAACATGCGTTACCATCGTGAATAAGAAACGATGCGTCTTGTGCTCGTAAAATCAGGTTTTCATGCCATTGAAGAAACATTTCGGGATTAGAACATCCCAAAATCCATTTCTGGAGGGTACCTCACTCCGTAGCACAGGCTTTCGGAAATGTTCGATTGATTGATTGATTGATTGAAGTTCCCCTGCACGTTAACTGGAATGATCATTAGATGTGGCGGTGTTCCTCCTTCACTGAATAGTGAGATCCGGTGCCGAACTGATGTCAGTTTGCGGGCAATTTTCCCCTTGAGGTACCTCCTTCAAGGGGGTATCGCTCCAGCCTGGACAAGCTCTGATATTCCATCTTGTCTCCTGGCATGTATGGTAGTATTGTGTGTGTGTGTGCGTGTGTGTGTTTGTCTGAGATGAGAGGATAGGAAAAAGGAGGAAAGATTGCGGGCGGTCCGTGGCTCATTTGTTGGGCCACTGCTTCGGCTTTTGCATGGTTTTGATTGATGAAGCCATGGATAACTGCCGATCAGAGCAGCCGACCACTAGAATTATCCTCCAGATAGCAGTTGAATTCACCTAGCTACACACCTAGGATCGAAATATCATCATCGTTGGGACTCAAATTCTAGGATCTTCCTGTCCGAATTGCTGTAGAGTCGATGACAATACTGGAACTTAGTTGGTACCTACGTTCGAAATTCAGTCGCAGTATAAAGTTTCATTCAGTTTCAAAAGAATGATTTACAAAGTGCAGAATGTTCGCGCGCATTCAACTAGTATATATTATTTGAATGTCTTCCACAGAATTGAATTATTTTTCGAATAACTTGCGTGTCCTGTCTTAATGCAGTGACCTATTTGAAAGATTATTAGCTTATGTATGTGACCATCACTCTCTTCTAAAAGTTTTTATGAGTAATATATTTGAGCTAAATTATTCCTTTGTTAGTGATACCGAATGTATATTTTACTTTATCGCAGTAAGACATTTGACTTACGATCAACTAGTTAATTATTATATTTTAAGTTGCCATTTGATGAAGCATGCACACAAATTTTGAAGTATACGTCGTCGCTGCAAAAGAAATGTGACATTTAAAAATTGTCATTTTGCAGAACAGGTTTTATTCAGATCACAGATGTTTATTTCTCGGATAAAGGCAAATTGTTTTATTATACAAACAAATTGCCTTTCGATGATTTACAAAGTGATCGAAAGACAATTTGTTTGTATAATAGAACAATTTGCCTTTATCCGAGAAATGAAATCCATCTGTTTTCCTATTTTGATGACATTTTTATTAGTAAATGTAAATAAATAATTTTCTAAACATTTGCTCACTAAACACAATAATGATGAATTTGTAGATGTCTCAAATTTATTTTGCACTGTCATATCAAGAATTGCTATTAGGCATTACTGGTATTTGAAATTCAAAATTGCATACATCTATATGCTGATAAATGGACGTAGAGAAAAATCTAAAAGTTACTCTGAATGTTTAGAAAACCCTTTTCTCCACAATAAATTTAGATATGATTTAATAATATTACGAAACTAATAAATGGGTTCAATAATAGAATAAATGAGGATCAATGACAAACAGCTGAATTTTGAACCTTTATTTTTTTTTTTCCTTCCACCGTTTCTCTGTCCATCCAGAACGATGTGCCGCCACTGCATAACACTGCACACATAAAAATTCTCTCTCAAATTATCAATCTGCATAAAAATCACATTAACCAAGCTTTTTCACCCATTCACCAAGTAATTTCTTCATTATTCAATTTCCATCTTTTCAAACACCAGGGACGAAGCAAATCGTTTTGCTACAAGCAATACGCGGCAAAATAGCGATGAACACGCCAAGCAATATGTATAAATAGAGACATTTTCTGAAATCTACTCTAGTGCGAACATCGGTCTAATGAGCACGAAACGAGTCAGAGCAGCAACAAAATGCTACAGACCCCCAAAATTCTTGGACCGCTTCCGACGGGAGTAATTACACCCACCGACGCCCACACTCCAATTCTTTCACCCGTATAGCTCCATAATTTCCAATGCCTGCAGCCTGCAAGAATTAGTAATTTCAGAAGCCATTACCAATGTCCTCAATTCAACGTTATGAGAATCAGTCACCCTCTTGCGACTACTGCCATCCTGAATCGACCCCAAATCGACTCCGGGCCCCCGCCAGAGCCCCCACGACCGCCACCGCCGCCGCCGCCACATCGGCGCCAGCGCTACCGCACACCGCTCGTGTAGATTTTAACTTTATATTCGTGATGAATAATGAATGAAGAAGGCGCTTTTTCTCACAAGAAGCCAGAACCCAGATATGGGTTACGCTTCCCGCACCTCCCGCCCGCCCGCCTGCCCGTCGCCCGCCCGCCCGCTCGCTCAGCCCCGCTCGAAGCCTGCGACCGATTTACAAGCGTCGAACACGCCGCCGACCAGCGTTCGTCTTGGAGAACAAATCCCGTGTAAACGCAAACAATAATCGATTATGGTTGTTTTACGCGTTTACGAGGATTCTGGGCTCGAGCCGACGCCGCAGTCAGGCGTTCGTGGCGCGCGATGGCCCGTAATTGCAGCGAAGCGCCCGACACTGCCCGATCATTGGAGGGTGGTCGGCGACGACTTGATTAGCTGGGCGAGGCATTCCGCATTCTAATTTCGATTATTTATGATCTCTCAGCATGAGGCGCGAGTGCATCGGAGGTGTGGGGTTGTTTAACGAGTGAGATGTAGCGTGACGCCCCGCTGCTATTAAATACAAAAAAATATTTCAGATAATAAACAAAAAGGTTCAGAGTAGTTCTTTGAAGAGGTTTTTTGTCAGAAAGAATAGGGTGACTTTTGTATTGTGTAACAAGTTTGTGTAATTTCAGGCTCTAATAAAATTTTGTATGAACTCAGATATATACTTTCATTAGATACGTACGCACATTATGCAAACATTTTACTGTTTTTAGACCCCTGAAATATTGTAGACTATTCGCGTGGTTACTTAAGGTGAACATTAATAATACTTTTGCTGTATATTTTTCATTGAATCACATGTACTTTTAGTCCCAACGGTATTGGTCCGTTTTACATTCTCCTGCACATATTGTTAAGATATAATAATAAATGTATAAAATTTGAAATAATAAAATAAAATAAAAAGCATACAGAAAAGAATAATAACATCAATATCCTGAAATACAAGATTTTAGAAGCATAATTATAAAGATAAAATACAATGAGTAAAAAATTCTAGGCCATGACATTTTTTTAAATTTAATATTTTTATGGTGAATGTTGACCACGGAATTATAGCTGGCGAAATATTCTTGGCTATTGAAAACATACATCAATTAAGTTTTTCTTTCTCATTTTAAAAAAATATCTTTCTTCGAACAACATTAGCTCATAAGCTGCACCTATTTTTTCCCAAATTCTTCTAACTTTATCTAGCTGGATTTGAAAATAAAATTGAAAATTCATTTTTTTATTTTTAATAAGCTAATTTACCTCTCTAACTCAAGACTGCTTAATTTTATCTGCTTCGAAACCATTACGCTGCATTACGCTTACTACACTGCATCGGAAACAAAAAATTAAATTCATTATGAAACATTAAGTAAATTATATAGGTCATATTCGAATTTCTTAAACATTCGAAGAGACATAAAAATGGTATAAATTGTATTTTCAACGAAATTCTTTTGAAATTTTATTGTAATCATAAACTCAATTTTTGAAATAAGGCGTTAAAATGCTTAATGAAGGTTTACATGTTTCACAAACATATGGCATTTATTTACAATTATACAGAAAAAATACCGACTTAGTAGAATAAATAAAAGGACTTTTAGATCAAAGGTACAAACCAAATAGCAGATCACATCCAGTCAATTTACATAAAACTTTCACATTAACGTGTTCTATATTTAAACTTATAATCTATTTTATATTGAATTTTTAAAATTTATACTTATTTTACTTATATCCCCCAGTAGTTGTAAAAGGGTGGTACATTGTTAATTACATAACGGGAGTGAGTTTATAAGATATGAAAATGGGTAGGTATGGTGAATTTTGATTGGCTATGTGTCGAGAAACACAAAGAGTGGTCTCTGATTTCCTTTGAAGGGCTGTGTGGGCGTCGACCAGAATATTTGTTACCACAATGTCAGGGGCGCACACAAAAGGGAGAGAGCTCAGGAGACTTCAGCCTCCTAGAAGACAACGACTCATGTTAAAAAATACAGTTTTCACTCATTTTCTTTACTAACAAAATTCAATAAATACATTGTTACGATACAAACATTAATTATAAGACGACAAAATTACATTTTAAATTTAACGTAAATGAAAAGTTCTTTACAAGGAAACATCGAGTCGGCTGGTCACTATAACTGTATCCCTCCCCCCCCCCCGAAAAAATCCTAAATACGCTTCGAACATGAATCGCATACCGCGTTTGAAATTTGCCGCCAGGTCTCCGATTCACGGAATCCCACGAAGTCCTCTTTAGACCCAATCGAATATAAGCTTCTGATTATTGATTCGCGGGCCTTCCAGACAGTATTTAAATCTCCCAAAAGCGCGCAATTAACATACATACAGCCAGAGTCCAACGGAAGACGGGAATACTCCGATTGTGAAAATTCACAGGTTTCGTTGACCAACAGACAGAAGAACAGAATACAAAACTCCGGTTTTATATCACGTTAAATTCTGTACCATTTTAGACGCAATAGTAACTCCAGAAATTTTGGATGCGAAGATTTCATAAATGATTATCTAAGAATGACTCTCGATATCCTGGATTATAAAGTATCGTAGAGGGATTGAGATCTGTTTCTGGGATGCATGTTACATGAATTTTATTGTATAGGATTTTGAAAATGTTTGGACGTAATGTTTAGTCGAGATTTTTTGCATTCACTCCTGTTAACAATGAATTACTGAAACTAAGCGAAAATGTTACGTAGTGTACCATATATATTATAATCCCTGTATGTTTAAGAAGTAAAAACGCAAACCTCCTAAAACGCCACGTAAATATACTACATGTGGAGAAGAATGTACCCCCGCCCCCCATATGGGTGCATCAAATACAATTAAGGCAGACAATACAAATCAAATTTGCCGGATATTTTTCTTGCACTTTATTGTGTGTTTGATTAATTGCTGGGCAAAGAAAGTACACCTATTCAGTTTGTAACATATTGGCGAACCAATTTTGATTCTTAATTTTTTTATTACTTTTTATACAGAAAAATGTACTTGTGACTTTGAACGAAAAATCAACGACGGTACATGGGGTAGTTGACGACTTTTCATTTGATATTCAAGGTAATTAATGAAGCACACAACCAAATTTTCAGTTTCACAATTTTTTCGTGATTTTAGTAGTTTTCGCGTAATTCTGAGATATATGGTTTAAGTTTCTCAACAGGTGGCTTAAGTGTTAGTAGCATGAAGGTACTACAGTATTAAGATACCACGGAACCGTTACCAATAATACGAAAAGGTTCATGTTGTAGCTCCATTCCCTTTAATGGCCAAAATTTCTGTGGGTCCAGCTTAGGCCGTGGAATGCCAGTGTCTCGGTGGTCCATCACGCGCATCGTACAGACGCACAAAACGGACACTTCCGCCCGCCGTCGCGCAGGCGCGAGAGGACGCGTGCGCACGCATGGGCGCGTGTGGGCACGCGTGCGCCGGCACGTGTGGTGCATGCCCTATGGGCAACGCCTCCGCAAGGGACGCCGCCCCGCGCCACCTGGCACACCGCGTGGCGGCAGCGGCCACGCAATGCCTTATTTAGGCACCGATGCTTATTCCCCACATACAATGAGCGTTCCTTAACTAACCGATTATTATTCACAAGTATGCTGTTTGCAAGGACTCTGACCGGGAGGTCCTAGGGTTCGAATCCAGACAGGGGCTGATTTTCGACATTAGCTTCAGAGCTAGTTGGGTATCAGTCGCTTGTGGAGAGGAATTCTTGCGGTCACCTGCTCTGATTGGCAGTTTTCGGTGGTATTCTCCAAGCGAATGCCGTAGGAGTACTGTAACTAACGGGCCACGTTCCCCCCGTGATCTTTTCTTTTCTTTTCTTGTCCTGTCCTCTCCCCTTACTTATAGACCCTTATACTTGCATGTCTACGCAATCACTCATGGCGGGAGACCAGTCAAAAGCGTAGAGTGTGTTCCGGCTGGGGCAGTACCCCGCTACGGAGAAATTTCGAGGGGTAACCCGAAAAACCTTCGTAAGTCCACGTGTAGG
The DNA here is from genome assembly GCA_011170035.1 of Teleogryllus occipitalis. Lineage (NCBI taxonomy): Eukaryota > Metazoa > Arthropoda > Insecta > Orthoptera > Gryllidae > Teleogryllus > Teleogryllus occipitalis. The sequence continues at coordinate 13,336 of BLKR01006160.1, forward strand.
TCAGGGCCGGATCTCTCCATGAAATATTCACTACACTAACAGGACTAATGACTAAAGCAGCTGACGTGGTTGGAAACAAAACTCACTCAATTTTATTCACAAGAAGTTCTTATTCTGGACTGAATGGGCAAAGGGTAACCATTCATAGAAGGGAGATCCCCTGCCCTCTGAGATACTCGATCGATCTCCTATTTCCTGTTCTTATGCAGCGTTCACTTCTACTATGGAAAATGATTTCGCATAATATTTTGATTTAAGTATTCAGCACATCAATAGTGTTCTAAAAGATTCCTGAAAGACATGGACAATCTAAAGGGAATTACGAACAATCTTGAAAATGTCCAAGTCAAATTGTGCACTCTTTATACCAGCAGACCCGGGCATTTAAGGTGAGCATGCGTCTAGAAAACAAAAATCAATGAAGAATACTGACAAAATATTTAAAAGTTCTAGGGGGAAATAATAAAAATAAGACATAAATATTTATTCACAAATTTTGAAGAAAAATATTTTTGGAATGTGAAAACGTCTACTGTAATAAATCAGGATAATAAATGCACGTTTGGAATACAACAGCAATCAGCAAGACATAAGATTGTTTTCGTACGTAGAAACCAACACCAATTTTGCTTTATCGAAACGGTGTGTTCAGATACTGTGCATCAAAAATACGAGTGCTATTTAAACATCAGATGAATGAATATTTTACTGAATATTGTATACGTGAGTTCATTGCGTAATAAACTGATTTTCAAATAATTCAAGAAAATTATTGATAATTAATAACTTTACATCTATGTCTTTTTGTAACATGAAACATTTTACACCGTATGTTCTGTTTACTAGTCGTAATTAAAATAAATTTTAAACATAGCTATATCATTTCTGTGAGAATTAAAGACTCTATCCCTTCTGCTGTAAGAAAAATGTTGCTGCATAGAAGAAGCCAAAGGCATTTTCAAGAACTAGATACTCGTACTTTATGCGTCCGGGCTGCTCCAATAAGAAATGAGGGTAATTTGTAATGTACAGGATAACGTACGCTACCTCCCATTCACAAGTGCGTGACAAACGGTACAGCATACCGCGATGAGAGCTCGTGCAGACCCTAACCTGCTGCTTTCTTTGTGGCGATAGAGCAATATTTTCTGAACGTGTCTACAAAAAAGTTTCGAACGACGCTCCCAAAGAGAATGTTTCTTCCTTGGAAGCTTGCCAAGCTTCAAAATATATATAGTCTGAGCATTATATCAGGCGACTGATAAGGATCTAAATAAATCAGCCAACTTCCGGTCAAGAAGTGCATGAGGGCTCTGCAAACACTTCCTTTGTCGCGAATTGTGTATTGAATGAAAAAGAATACTATATCACTTTCGTAAACTTCTATTTTTAATCAAGAAGATACAACGTATTATCATGTAATAAGAATTTGTTGTAAAGAATACATCTCTGAAATTTGAGACTTGGGACTTTATTCTAAAATGGTATGCTCGAGTTTTACGGCAGTTGGTCCTTTTGAGTTGACAAAAAAATGTCACAGATCTATGCTCTACATGCCATGCATTATCATTTATGATTACGTTGAACACATTCATTTAAACATTATAGAAGAAATCACAATACAATTTGTTATCATAGTTATATTTTAAAATATTCTTTAAAAAATGTTTATTATGAGCTTAACAAACCATTCCCTGAAGCCAAGTTCAGTACAATAGGTATTATAAATAAAAGATTTTCGAATAGAGTAAAATGAGTTTAATTGGTTTCTGAAAATTACATTGCAAATGAAATTAAAAAAATGTAGTATCGCATTGTGAACACTGCACGTTAACTCTGATTAATTTTTGAATCTTTACTCTAAAACTTTTAAAGTTACGGAATAGATCAAGAGGCTATTCCGTAAGATCAAGGCTACTCGGCTATTCGGATATTAGTTTCCAAATATCATTCAGAGTATCCATATATGCATACGGAGAAATGACTTCCAGAGGAATAAAATTTGACCAGAAGAAAGAGCACAACTATCTCTTTACCTTTAATTAATTATGCAATTCGCCCGAATTATAATCAAAATTGGAAGAATTATACAAATTATATTGAGATTTGAGATGTCAATTGTTGGCTGTTTCCCTCACGTTTATGCAAAGACCAAAATTCGTCCGTGGAGTTCAGACACGCTTACAACGCGGAAATTAGTTGTTGACATGTTGGGTCACCCGTTATTCTGTGTCTCATTCACTCATTCTCAGTCCAAGAGTGTGTTCAAATGTGGAGATATCTTACTGACACAAAATACATAAAGTCTATTCTAGGGCTGAATCTTAGGATATTGCATTCTTAAAGATTTTAGTGCCATCTGATGATCCTAAAATCCTGTTTACGAATTGGGCTCTGGACAAGTTTAATGAATGAATGAATAAATAAATAAATATTTTAGGTTTGTTGTTACAATAAAGAATACCATACCATTTCAATTTTGTGACATGCTGGCGATCAGCACTCACGATTTTGACAAAATTAACGAATAAAAAATTGGAATATGACGCATAATTAACCTAAAATTAGCATTTAATATTCCTGATTGTTTATGAGAGATTGATGCTCCATAGATGATGGAACTTTGGTTTTTTGGTGCGTTTAAAGGAGCATAGAGTTTAAAAGTCAAGTTTTTTATTTATTGAATTATTTACTTAAGCAACTTTTGTATCTAATCTTTTCATAAGCCACTTGGAGGGTTGCGTGAAGTTAATGCGTAGTTGTGAATTAACGATCGATTGCATAAAGGGTTAAAAATATCAAAAATAGTGGATTATTTTTCATCTACATTGCAAATTTTAGATACAATATTTTTAACGATCAAGGAAAATACATTGCATTTTTCTTCAAGATCTTCAAATTTACGGGTAGCAACAAATGGCTGGGTTTTGGAGGATCTGGTTTTTGACGATTTTATAGGAACGCGTTCAGAAGAGGCACTTCATACAATAATAATGGACATTGTAACGTTTCGTTACAATGTCTACGTAATATGCAAACTTTTTTATGACTGAATTGCCAAAAATATTAACCACTGAGTGTTTCTGGATATACTACGAACTCACCATCACTACCGTAGAAATGATCGCTGCACCCATCTTACATTCGATTAAAGAGGATTGAGAAACGATCACTGAAAAGAAAAGAAAATTGCATCGTTAATGGGTATAACATACACAATACAGAACATTTTCAGATAAAATTCTTGAATTTCGATATCCTGAAAGTAATGAATGAACTTTCAAATTGGCTTAATAGCTTTAAAGGTAATTTTAAAATGAGGCTTTGTTCTAAATTTTTTGCACGTCGACTGTCGAAGTGCTGAAAAAACGAGTTATCGATTCTACCAACGTATAATGTCTGGAATGCTATATATTTCTGTTAACTCTGAGCTCCTTTTATTGATTATACTAGCTTCAATAATGACCATAATAATAAAATTAGTTAAGAATATGTACATTAATCTTTAAATTAAAAGTTTAACATTTTTAAAATATATGTTTCAATCCTATTACTACTTTTGTTGAGCTAAGTTGTCAGTTTCAATATATTGGGCCCCACATCCTCTCCTTGTTTTCAACCCTCAGTAATAAATATTTTAATGACACTTGTGCCTTTTCTGTCGCATCCTGAGACCCTGCTTCATTTATGCACTGACTGCTTTAGATACTATAAATTTCTATGGCAATCTTTTCTGAGTCTCATCTTACGGTTTCTTGAAATCGCAGATAGTTTAATTAACTTTCCTCCGACCCCCGCAGTTCCAGCGTAATTGCAATTTTAAATTTCTGCGTATGCCGTCCCTCCTTCCTCCTCTATTAGTTTTAGTGGCGCACTCACGGAGGAGGGTCATGGTTTTTAGACCCCCCCCCAAGCTATTGACACATATTCAGAAATTTAAATTTGTACTTATTTTTATATGAAAGTCATACAGTATCTCAAATAAATTATAGTACACAACTACAAATTAACAAATAAAAATACATTTAAGTTCAGAAATTAATGCCAAAATTTTTTATACGAAAATATTAAGTTGCCTGGAGATTACGACTATCTCTGCCATCCCGTAGAAAAATCCTGGTTATGCATTTTGTTTGTACATATCGTTTTCCAAATTAACGCTCCAGCGGAGTTCCGCATATAGGACGTTCATTCTGGAATTTAACAACTAAATATTTGATGTAAATATATTCAAGACTAAAGCAAGGAACACACTTTCATCACATTTCGTCAAACTTCAGTTTTCTGTCATTATCCTGTCAATGAAATATACGGACTTTATTTGTATATACTGGTATATTTATATGTACGAGTACAAGACATGGAATATTTTGTGAATGTAAAATGAGTTCGGTTAAGTAAAATGTTCTAAGATGCGTGGAAGGGTATTGAAGTGTGGGGCAGGGATGTGCAGCGCCCCACAGTGCAGAACTGTGAAGAATAGTGATTATGCGCGTTCGGCGTCGTAATTTTGCGTGTTGCATCAGCTCTATTTTATTATTGTAATTTTATTATTATTATTATTATTATTATTATTATTATTATTATTATTATTATTATTATTATTATCATTATTAATAGCATATACATTTTTTTAGTTTCCCATAATGGCACTGGACCTCACACCATTGCAGTTTAACAAATCTCAGCTTCCATTTGGAACTGCCAAAACCCAAAACAGTTCAGCTGAACACAAATAAGCGTGATTATTCTTTTTTGTGCTGGAAGGAACGTTAGTAGGTGTGCCGTTCCCCTTCTCTCGACCACGTGACCACTTCACGCATCATTTTCCCCGACTTCACATTGACCGTCATCTCGGACAAATGCGCACTTTCCCGCCCCCGCTGCCAGCCACCCGCCCACGGCGTCCCGCCCTCTCGCGGCGTCGGCGGTGCCTCCCACCCCACCCGCGCCCGCCTCGCGCCGCCTCGCGCCGCCTCGCGCTGCCCCTGCTGGTAATGAGCGCGGACGCGGCGCCCCGCAACCGGCCGTTCGCTCGTAAAACTTTTCATTTCTGTCAGCGCATCTTCCTGTTTTACGTGAGCTGTAAAGAGCCGGCGGCGCCCAGCAGCTGGTCGGCCGGCCGGGCAATGGCGGCGGCGGCGGCGGCGGCGGCGAAGGCCCCGTCCTAGGCCCTCGTGCGCCCGTCTGCATTATTCATAGCCGCGGGAATCGCACGATATCGGCCGCCCCGCCGCCGCCCTCGCCGCCGCCGGGCGGATACTGCAGGGTTCTACAAAGTGCGCGCCGCGCGTTTAATTCGGAGTTCACATGGAAACCGCGGCCGCCTACATCCCTCTCATTCTCTCTCTCTTCCTCCCCCTCTCTCTCTACCTCCCCCTCTCCCTCTACGTCCCTCTCTCTCTACCTCCCTCTCTCTACCTCCCCCTCTCTCCCTCTACGTCCCTCTCTCTCTACCTCCCTCTCTCTACCTCCGTCTCTCTACCTCCCTCTCTCTCTACCTCCCTCTCTCTCTACCTCCCTTTCTCTTCCTATCGCTCGTGCCGCTGCTGACGCATTCTTCGTGAGGGGGCAATACGTGAGAAACCAAAGGACGGAAGTGATATGGTGTGTGGTGCAGAGGTATTGAGGCGTAAGCGGGGGAGAGGGGGGCATGGCAGCAACCCAAACGAGCGGGTGATGACAGTGGTGGGTTGCGAGGTGCGGGAAAAGGTGTTCTAGGAGCAGGGGAGATGAGGGGAGTGGGAAATGTAGGCAGCGCCAGGAGGCACGGGCGTGAGAAGTGTGTATGTGTGTGTGTGTGTGTGTGTGTGTGTGTGTGTGTGTGTGTGTGTGTATGTATGCAGTGATTAGTTTATTGGTATGATGATTCTTATTTGATTATTGTTCATTCACAAAATTGTGCTATCAATCCAAATATTACTTAAATTTCTGAATTGAAATAACACTTGCATTAGACATTTCGAAACTTTGCTTCCAGCTCCTCGTAAATACTTGTTATGTTCACCTAGAAGTGAAAATCGAAGAACGATTACTACAGGGAGGAGATAAGTATCAAAAATAAACTGTCTCCAACTCCGTTTTGACATCACTAACATAAAAGGATTAATATTTATAGTTTCCTAGTAAACTGTAAAAATGTTTTACATCTACGATGTAAAAAATGGCTTGCCCCTTGGTTACATAAAGGAGACCATTTTAGGGATGTAATACCTTTCGCTTGCGAATCTTTAACATATTTCTGTGTTGTTAATTTCAGATGAAGATTGATTTTAGGAATGCAACACTGTCTACATTATCTACAAAATGAAATTATTCTTCTCTTACGAAAGTGCAGGTAGAGAAAACTAAAAACATTATTCTTTGTAAGTATGTAATTTAATGTCCAACCTTATCAAAACATCTTTGTGTAATTCCCCAATTATCCCTGTAAGGCCAATAAATTACCCTAAAATGACGAAGATTGCAAAGTATACGGAAGAGGGTTATTATTCACGCCTGCCCTTAGGTCACATACCCTCGTGTAAGAAACAATGTATGCGTGTCAGCAGTTGAGCTCGCGTGAGTGTGTATGATGTAAAGCCAATTGGAAGAGAAAATAAAAATTCTCAAAGCTCATCACGGTAACGAAGAAAAAAATACAATGAACTGTATGCCTCGATGCTTAAGTTACTTTTGTTTTTTATATTAGGAAACTTCAGAAAGGCACCTGATTACTGTTACTTTGGTAGCTCGTCTTTCAGAAATATGTTTGAATTGCCTACATACTTGAATTTACACACTCATTTCATTTAAATAAATGTGTACAAATAGTAAGAAAGAAAATATATAAAAATGGTAAAATACGAGAATTGATGATTTTTCTAGACAAAAGATTCTTCAGCACTTTCGGAGAGTGTGAAATATTTGCACGTGGATTTTAGAAGATGACACTAAAAGCTTAATACTCAAATTACTAATTAAAATATATTTATAGTACTATACAGCTCATGTTGATTATTCTCCGTAAAATGAAAACGTGCAATGTAAGTAAGTAAATACAAAAGTCACCGAGCAACATAACGTATTAAACAAAATCAGCACAAATGAAAGAAAAGCTATTCAATGGCAAATTTACAAAAGACATATAGATTAAATTCTATTATAGTAAAATTAAAATAAATTTTAACTACATGATATTTTATTAAACCAACTTATTCTATGACTTATTTTTCTAAAGTTTCAATTTTGTCACATCAAACTCACAAATGTCCTCAGCATTTGCCAAACATTTTTGTCAATTATTTGTGGTAACTCTCGGCAAAGAAATAAACTACATACAGGGATTGGTTCATGGGACTTGGTCAGTGTAAAGTAATATATTATTTATTTATTATTCAACGTTTAGGAAAATGCATTTCCGTCATCTGAGCGTGCAACCATAAAAAGCAACATATACACCGGAGAAACATAATCTTGAAGGTAGTGCACAAGATTATGTAGCTGTAGTTTCTTGTTGCTGTATTTGTTTGTGGATGGAAGAATGTCTGATAGGAATATATTTTCCGAAACTGGCAACCAAAAAAATAGTTGTTTTTTTTTACCTTCACCATCCTTAAACCAGCCGTATTTGTATTTCTGATCTCAAGGATGTAATGTCTAAACGAAACATATTTTGTCTGCCACTGATCACCTTATTTCCAAGTTCCCCAAAATAGCTTCGCGTATTAAATTTGAACAAGATGTTCGAGGCTGGAATTTCCAGTGATGTGTCTGCTTCCTGGACGACTTCCTTAAAAAACATACGTTCCCTTCCGCGGACGATTATCTAATATGCACATCTTTAAGGTTTAGAAGAACGAATTGACAAATCGAAATGCGATAATGCCAGTGAGTAAGTATTTCATGTTTCCAGTCGCATCAACCATCTTGGTTATTAGTCGCGTGAATGTAGTGTTCCCCTCTGAAACATGTGATTGTGCCCCGCTGGAACATGGCGCCGACCTACACGCTCATTGGCGGGGATTCCCCTCCTCAGGTATCCCTTCCTGTGGGTCACCTCTCAGTCGTGATAAGCTCACAGTTACCGGCTAGTCTCCCTACATGTGAGTTTGTGTAATGCATGAGAGTGTGTGTGTGTGTGTGTAAGTGGGTAAGATGAGAAGAGGGGCATTCCGCCTGCAGTCCGTGGCCTGTTTGTTAGGGTACTGCTCCGGTATTGTCGCGGTATTGATCGGAGAAACTACGGAGAACTACTGATCAGAGTCGCCGGTCGCTAGAATTCTTCTCCAGACAGCTGAATTCGGCCCAGCTATATGGCTTGTGTCGAAAATTCGCCACTGTAGAGACTCGAATCCTAAGATCTTCCGGTAAGAGGCACTGAAACAGCAGAAGTTTTGGACCATCCCTTTTGGTTTTTTAATTCCAAATTAAAATGATCTAAGAATTGAGACAAGAAATACTAATGTTCGCAGTTCTATTCTTCTCGCAAAGGAAATAGCGAAGGATTGTGACGTTCTCTAAGAAAATGGTAAGATAGCTGGTTGGTTACCTAGCCATATTGGTTATCAATTACTTTCATAATATTCACTACGATGTAAATGTCCAAGAAACAGAAATGGGAAATGTGAGATCGAATTAAATTTGATTGACAAGAAACACAAGCCACATTTGTGATGTTGCTCTGTTAATAAGAATTTCTTCATAATAAATACAAAAAATTTAAATAATAAAATGAAATATTCATTTTAATTATTTTTTATCTACAAAAACTCATGACAACAGTTATTTCAATCGTGAACCACAACGAAATAAATATTTATTCACCACAACATTGTCACGGAAAATTAACACAATACGTTTTGTTATATACCTACGTTTGGGTTATTTATTTCAACTCCTTTAATATTGAAATACAACATTCTCATGTGATATCCTTAGGAATAAGTGTTTAATTCACGTGTGATGATTTTAATAGATGTAAAATTATGTGTATCTGAAGAACGTGCGAAGTTCGAAGATTCATCGTAAAAGCCTGGTACATCATCTTTTGAAAGGGTTAAATAAATAAATTATTAACATATTGGGGAAAAATGTGTTCGAATATTACTGACCTTCTAACAAGATCAATTGTATCACATTAATGAAGAATATGCGAGTGTTGGAAGTAAAGTTCAGGAATAAACAAAACGCAACATATACAGCGAAGAATGCGACGAGCTAAGTGACAGTGTGTGGCGAGTCACTGCGTAAACACTACGGAGGCGTAAAAACACTGCGGAGGCAAAATTTCGATACGATGTACGGTTGCTTTGATGCAAGTTACGCTGTGTGTTGCTATGGTTCATTTTTGCTGCTGTGCACTGCAGATGACTATCCTGTTATGTGACGGAGTAGAAGCCGCCACAAGGAAACAAGAATCACAAACAAGTTCTTTCTCTCATAAATTACATGTTTTGTAGGAAATTATATGTGGAAAATCTTTATAATGATTTATGATCCTCAGTATCCAGTATTTGCGACCGTAACTAGAATCAAAAGGTGACGGTTGACATGACATAAATGACAATGGAACAATGATAGAAAAGGAGGCACGGAAAATGCGAGAACCCTGGGATTATCCACAACGAACCCACTTTGTACACCATAAATTCCACATGGCGGCCCGGGATTTGAACCCTAGGACCCAGAGACACAAGGTGAATAGCCTGACCACTATATTATCTTCACCATCTTTGTCTAGGATAGGAGAAGGAAGTTTCTGCTCTTTAACAGTGCCCTTAAAGGCTCCGGTGCAGCGACAACTCCGGTGACCTGGCGCCCGGCCCGCCGCCACCGCCGCCGCCGCCACCGCCGCTGCCAACGCACTGCTCCCGGGGAGACTGGTTTGGTGAAACTCATGAAATTAAATGCCCGCCAAATGAATTTTTTTGTATCGGGTTGCTCAGTCGTAATTTTCGTAGTGAGTGTAATTTAGATAGATATCTAGAGCCCACTCTATTAAAAAAGCAGCAGTACTCTAAGACGCGATCTTGCGTTCACAAAGAGCGTTCTGTACGTCACGGAAAGCCGCTGGAAATGAATGTTCGCACACCGAAACCTTACAGAGAGTTTTCGTTTAATGAAAATCCCTATTCATACCGACATTGCATCTCCAGACCTGCTATTCAGATTAAATAATTTGCATTAATTTTTAGCAATTTAAATTGTATACAAAATAAGTATATCAGTATAAATTAAATGTTCTTAGCATAATAGCAGTACGATTCTTATCAGATCACAAAGATTTGTTCACATACGAGGAACTAAAAGTAGCACTTTTTATAACAAAAGTTGATTGATATTGGAAATAACCTTTTACCTTATTTAATAATTGAAATTAAATTAAGAAATGATTTACTACGGAGTTCTATAATAACATATTGAAAAAAAAGCATTGAATATCTAAAAACATGAAACTTAATTTAAACTCTTTCTAATCTGAATTAAAAACTGAAAATAAGCAAATGTGTTGTTTTAAAAGGAAGCTTTTAAATCTGAAAAATTGATGACAGACCGGTCTAATGACCATCGATATTGTGTTCATTTTTACACTGAGATTCATCTGAATGAAATAAAAAAATAATAAATTCATACCGTCTTGAATTCTTCTAAATTAACGATAGAACTTCCTTAGTCATTCCTGTGGTACATTCCCAATCCAATCGAAGAGAAATCAAACGCACAATCGCACAATAAATTTTCCTTTCGGTTTGGCGATTGTTTTGTTCTGCCTTGTAAACAACGAATTCGAACATATAAAATACATTAAAATAAAGTGAATAAAAATAAAATAAATAAGAATTAAATATATAAAACATAAACTAATGGTTGAAAATAACGAATGAAATGATTAAAGAAATAGAAAATAAAGTAATCATCTACAATGTAAATAATACACATATTTTATTTACCATTGTAAAGAAAATATATTTTTTACAATCTCAAACAAGTTTCAAGGATTTTTTTCTCATCTCAGTCAATTTTATTGCTGTAAATTTGAAAATAAGCAGATCAATTAAAACATGAGAGAATTTGTCCAAGACAATAACCTTAAATCATACAATAGAACATGGAATTTAAAGAAATAATTCAGAAAAAATGTCAAAGTCATCATAAATAAAACATGTTCCCATCTGTATAATTTATTTTTACCTCATACTTGCATGAAGACCAGACAGTCGAATTGCGAGGAGAGCGTTTTGTCATCGAGAGTCGCGTCACTGCCTGCCGACCATTCCAACCACATGACCCCAAAGTGGGGAATGAGCAAAAGGGGCAGTGGGTGAGCCAATGAGGCAGTGGGAGAGCCAATGAGGCATTGGGTGAAACAATGAGATAGTGAATGAGACTATGAGGCAGTGTGTGAGAAAATGAGACAGTGGGTGAGCCAATGAGGCAGTGGATGAGCCAATGAAGCAGTGTACGAGCCAATGAGGTGGTGAGTGAGCCCATGAGGTAGTGGGTGATCCAATGAGGTGGTGAGTGAGCCCATGAGGTAGTGGATGATCCAATGAGGTAGTGGGTGAGTAAATTAGGCGGTGAGCCAATAAGGGCCAATAAGATGGAGAGTGAGCGCATGAGGTGAAGGCTGAGCTAATGGAGGCAGACGGTGAACCAGTGAGGCGATGGGTGAGTGCATATGGTGGAGGTTAAGGGCATGTGGTGGAGGGTGAGCTCATATGGTGTAGGGTGGCCGTACCACCATTGTTCAAGCCTGCTGGGCTTAATTCAGAGCCAGTTGCTGTCTCTATCGTGACTTTGATCAGGAGCAAATTAATTTGAGGCGTTGTTTCGTCGTATGTATTTATTTTGGCATAAAGCTTTTTCGGCCGCATTGCGACCATCTTCAGTGCTATTCTGAGGCGGCTGGGGGCCTCGGTCCAAACAAGTCCGCTGTCTTGCCATAGGTCACGAGTATAACAGTGATCTAAATCTGTTATAAGAAGCTATAAATAATGTCTTCGAGTTAGGAATCACTACAATCATATGCTGAATAACATCTTGAAAGATCTGCTCTATTATCTCGATGGATGTGTGCCCGTGAGTCTCACGCCGATTGTTGTTGACAGAGAATTTCATTCCTTCGGAAATCAGCATATTGGATCAACTAAGGCGTTTTATTTTCTGATATTTTTGTTTTCATTTATTGTTTAATAAGTTTAATAAGTTTTAAAGTATAGTTAAATGATATAACTAATGTAAAAATAATTAAAATTGCTTAGGTCATGGGCTGTTAGTACGATTTTAGTCTTGCGTGACCATGACCATATAATTACGCCAGGCCTTGGAATACACACAATTTTACAATGGGGATATGAAGGAAATGGAACAATGACACAAAACAGGATTCAAAAAGATTGCTCTGTATAATGTAAAAAAGAAAGGATGCGAAAAGAAATTGAATCCAAAATAAACAGAGATGATGGATTGATTTGGGCAGCCTGGAAAGACAATTCTATCCTGTACGCTCTGTCAACACGCTATGAGACACGGCTTGTACACAATGTCAAAAGATACAGTTCTGCAGAAAAGAAAATTATTACAATAACCAAATCAAGCATCATACGTGCATATAATAAATATATGAGTGGCACAGATAGAATGGATGAAGACATCTCGCTTTCAGAATCGATATAAGAGGGAACAAATTGTTATTGGCCTTTTTTCCTAGCTTTTAGATGCTGCAATGCACAATGCATGGGTTTCGTGCAAAAAATCATTAGGGCACTCAATATCAAATCTTCACTTATCAAATCATTCAAGACTTCACTACTTATCTAACTAATTATCTAACTACTTATCTAACTACTTATCTAACTAAATATGCCGTTCCCTTGAGAGGTTCCGGATGGCCCTAAACTGCTCTAAGAAGTGTGACACTATAGAATTTCCGATGGTATCAGATGTAATGAATAAAATCATTTGATTCAACCTGTGACAAATCAGAAAAGACGCAGATGTGTTGGAGAAGGTTGTTCCAGTGTTGGTCAAACAGAATGTTCCAAATGTAAATTAGGGTTGTGTGTTCAGGGTTTTGTAATTTTTTATACAAAATAATTTTCACACATAATACAATATGTCTTATTTGCAATCATAAAGGACTAGCGTGACCATATGGTCACGCTCAATTTTTCTCAATAAAATTTAAAAAACTTAATTTTAAACCGAATTTTATTGATTCTTATTTTTTTAAATGTTATTTGTAAACTGAATTTAAACAAATTATCCATTTAAAAATTTCCGACCTCACTGAAATAAATAGTCTCTTTTATAAAACGATAAAAATTGTGAACTTTGTATACATTTTTGTCAGTAAACAGTTTCTTCTTGTAGTTTCTCCATTTTTATTCAATTGGGTTTTATTAAAATATAAATTTGAAACACGTACGATTTGTCTTATACGAACCTATATTTGCAAATATAATGTTTATTTTGAGAGTCGAGTTATTCTAATGATTGTTGACGCGTAAAACAAACGAATCACTCAGCATACAGGAAAGTACTCTTACTTTCTTATATCGCTGGAGATATAAGCGCTTGAGAGAGTATTTTACATAAATGTATTACTCGCAGGCGATAAAGAGGCACTTTAGCATCGTATTATTATTCATTACGAAAAACAATTATTTTGGTTAAAACAAGTACTATATTATCATCCAATCCATGTTATTCTATCTCAAGTAGTCTGTAATGTGTTCACGAACCCAAGAAACGCTCAAATTTTTAAAAGGTTTTCTGGAAGAATCCACAGTATTAAGCAACTAATACATGTGTCAAAAATTATCATACCAACAGACTATCTAATCTTTGAAGTCCACTTTAGTTTGGAAGCCACATTCTAAGAAAAGATGGCGACATTTGGCCCAAAAGTATCATGCGTTAACAAAGGCATGTATAGCTAGTTGTCAGTTCAAACATTATCATTGCGTTGAAGTGGAAGTTTCGCAGTCATGCAAGTTAATATGCAAAATTTGTCTAGTTGTATACTGAGTTCAATAAAATTTCTGTGAAATACATTTTGGGAATAATACATCGTTCACAAAATCTTTAATTTTTTTTCTAACATGAGAATTATTTATATTTGCTGAATTAGTAATTGAAGGGCTTTTCGGAACAGCATTAGTCCAAAAATCCAATTTGTGGAAAATGAGAAGAAACTGTCCACCTTTCTAACTCACCTACATGTCTCGTTTTCTTTGTAACTAATGCACTTTACGCCAAGTCATTCTCTTCATTACGCCAAGTCATTCAAGTCATTCTCTGACGCATAAACATTTACCCTATGAAGTGACAACATTAGCTCCATTATCACAACTTTGGACTAATGTAGTCCCCTGCTAGCATTCAAAGGTTAAATTTCTTCTTTGGTCTTGAGGAAAACATATTCAATATACACTCGCAGTTGTAAGAATAAGAAATATTTAATACCCACTGAAAAAAGAAATATTAGATAGTGGAAGGGATGAGAAGTGCGTAACGATTGATCATTGTCATAAGTGCTTCCGGCCGCGTGAACTACCGGTAAATAGGTATTGTATATATTATATCTCTGAAATTGGCGGTGTTCTTCCCTCGCTGGAAGGTGAAATTTGACATCAACTTTCACGTCTCCCGCAGCCGGGCGCACTCTAGGCACCTCACTACTATCCCACATGTGAAGTAGTGTAGTGCATGTAAGTGTACGTGTAGGTCTAAGGCCACAGGAGGACACAATGATAAGGAAGGAAAGATCGCATGCAAATCCTGGCCCGTTTGTTAAAGTAGTTCTCTGCCATTCACCTGATACCGATCGGAGAAACCAGAGACAAACTACCGAGCAGAGTAGCCAACCCTACAATTCTCCTCCGAACAGTGGTTGATTTCGACCCAGGAGCCGGGACTAGGAGACTCTGCAGAGGCAACGACACAGCTGCCAGAGCGACATCCCGGCAGGTATGATTGATTGATTGATAATTGATTGATTGATGTTTGCTTGATAATTGATTGATGATTCCGGGAGCGTCAACTGCTAAGGTCATAACTCCCGCAAGTGTAATGCATGTTTTTCCTATGGAGGTGGCGGTGATCATCCCTCGCTGGATGGTGAGTTCTGGCGCCGACTTACCGTTCGCTAGTGTGGTTTTCCCAACCAGGTATCTCCCACCTGCGGGGCACTGCTCCAGCGTGACAAATTGTAAATTCCCGGCCGGTCTACTTGCATGTTTAACAGTGTAGTGCCTGTTAGTATGTATGTTATTAAGGGGTGAGGATAGGACATAGAAGAGATATGAAAGATAACACATGGTCCGTGGCCCGTTTGTGTACTCCTCCCGCATTCGCCTGGTGTTCATCGGAGAAACCACGGAAAACTACCGATCAGAGCAGCCGGCCACTAGAATTCCCCTCCAGACAACGGTTCAAGTCGACATAGCTATCAAGCTCGTGTCGAAAATCCTCAGGTACTTGAAGCTAGGAGGCATTGCAATGACATCAACTGATTCCCTGAGCCACCTCTCCCGGTCCGGCAGGTAGGAGCGAGTGGGGAGTGGGGGCGGGGCGAGGCGGAGCGGGGCGCCGGGCGCTGGGCAGCCCTCGGCGTGGGGCGTGAGCGCGGCCCGGGGGCGTCGAGCGCCATATAAAACTAAGTAGAACGGAGGGGGCGGTAGCGCCAGATAAAAATGCAGTTTACGATTATGAGTTTACGACGCCTGTCTGTATGCATTGGCGGCAGCACGCTGGCCGGGCGGCGCGGCGCGGCAACGCCAGCCCAGGCACGCCACGGACGATTCCCCGAACCCACTGCTCGACGCGAGGCCAGGCCAGACTCGGGCCCGGCGCTCGGGTGAGAGTGAGAGTGTGAGAGTGTTGGGGTGTGCGTCTAGTGGCAAAATTCGCGAGGTTTGGCATGTGTTATGAGCAAATACACTCTCCTCGAGAGGTGGTGATTGTGAAAATCATACGGGGACGCCAGCACTCGTCGTGAGAGTGACAGTGTTGGGATGTGCGTCTGGTGGCAGAATTCGCAGAGGTGGCGTGTGTTATGAACAAATACCCTCTCCCCGAGAGGGGGTGACTGTGAATTTCACACGGGAACGCTGACGCATGGGATGAGAGGGAAAGTGTGAGAGTCGGCGTACAGTGTCCGAATTCGTTTTTGATTGATTAGTGATTCCAGGAGCGTCAGCTGCTAAGGTCAATATTCCCGTACGTGTAGTGCATGTTTTAATGCAGGAGGTGGCGGTGATCTTCCTCCGCTGAATGGCGAGATCAGGCTCTGAGCTACATCGGCTTGCTGGGATGTCCCCAACCAGGTGTCTCACCAGCAGGGCTCCACCACAGTCAGGACAAGCTCTAAGCTACCGACCTCTCTCTCGGTATGATTGGTAGTGTAGTGCATGTAAGTGTAAGTGTGTAAGGGGCGAGGGTAAGTCAAGAAGATCGCGATTGATAGGCCCCCTCATTCATCTGGTATTGATCGTAGAAACCACGGAAAACCACCGATGAGAGCAGCCGGTCGCTAGAATTCTCCTCCAGACAGCCACTGAATTCGATCTAGTTATCTAGCTAGTTCCGAAAATCCTGCTACTGTCGGGACTCGAATCTAGAACCTCCCGACACTGCAGTGGCATTGCCTCGTCATCTGTTGTCTCCCTTAGCCTCCTCCCTCGGTGACCGAATTCGCAGAGGTGGTGTGTGTTATGAGCAAATACTCTCTTCCCGAGAGGTGGTGACTCAACATTACACGGGGACGTCGGTGCTACGGGTGAGAGCGAAAGTGTGAGGGTCGACGTGTAGTGGTAGAATTCGTAGAAGTGGCGTGTATTAAGGGCAGACACTCACTCTGCATGGTGAGGACCGAATACCACACGGGGACGCCACCGACGCTCAGGGTTGAGGGACAGGAATGTGGTCAGTGTCTAGTAAGACAATTCGTAGAGGTGGCATGTGTTTTGAACAGACACTTTCACCCCGAGATATGGTGACTGAATATCGCTTGGGTGGTTTTAACGTAGAGGCGGAAACTGGTGGATTATAACTTGTCACGGGAGAATAATAGTAGTAAGGTTAGAATTTGAAATACGATATCTTGGTGGTAATGGGTTCGATGATAAAAGTAAGTGTTGTGTCTCACATTAGCAGTGATGTGGAACCAGAAGCGCACAGTACTCAGTGGTACTCAGTACTATTGACGTTAATGAATTTCGTGATAGTGATAACAGTGATGATAATAATGGTGAGGTTGATGGTGTCGGTAATGCCAGTGGGTGGGTGTGGTGTGGTCGGTGATCATTATTTTAATGATCATTATTTTGATGATCAGGGCAGAATGTTGGTGATAGGAAGCGGTTGGTAACAGCCCTGAAGATTGTGGTTATTATAAGCTTTACAGTATTAATGGTGGCGAAAAAAATGTGGTCATATTGGTGATTGGCTTATATTGTGGTCATATTGGTTCTGTCGATAGTGTTAGTGGCGGTGGAGGTGGTGGTGGTGGTGATGGTGGAGAACATGTAGGAGGTGGTGACGGTGAAGGTGATGGTAAAGGTGGAAATTATGGTAATGGTGAAGATGATGGAAGTAGTGGAGGTTTCATAAGTGGTGAAGGTGTCACAGTAGGTAGTGGTAGTGGAGATGGAGAAGAAGAAGGCTGCGATGGTGGTGGTTGCCGTGGCTGGGGTGGTGAAGGTAGTGGTGGTTGTGGTGAAGGCAGTGGTGGTGGTCGAGAAGGTGGAGGTAACAGTAGCGGTGGTGAATGAGGCGTCGGCAATGGTGGTAATGATGGTGGAGATGGAAATGGCGGAGATGGCAGAGGTGTTGGTAGTGGAGATGGAGAAGAAGAAGGCTGCGATGGTGGTGGTTGCCGTGGCTGGGGTGGTGAAGGTAGTGGTGGTTGTGGTGAAGGCAGTGGTGGTGGTCGAGAAGGTGGAGGTAACAGTAGCGGTGGTGAATGAGGCGTCGGCAATGGTGGTAATGATGGTGGAGATGGAAATGGCGGAGATGGCAGAGGTGTTGGTAGTGGAGATGGAGAAGAAGAAGGCTGCGATGGTGGTGGTTGCCGTGGCTGGGGTGGTGAAGGTAGTGGTGGTTGTGGTGAAGGCAGTGGTGGTGGTCGAGAAGGTGGAGGTAACAGTAGCGGTGGTGAATGAGGCGTCGGCAATGGTGGTAATGATGGTGGAGATGGAAATGGCGGAGATGGCAGAGGTGTTGGTAGTGGAGATGGAAAAGATGAAGGTTGTGATGGTGGTGGTTGCGGTGGCTAGGGTGGTGAAGGTAGTGGTGGTGACGGTAGCGGTGGCGATTGAGGCGTTGGCAATGGAGGTGGTAGTGATGGAGGAGATGATGGAAATGCCAAAGGTGGTGGTAGTGAAGATGTAAAATATGAAGACTGCAACGGTGGTGGCTGGGATAGTGGTGGTGATGGTGGTAGCGATGGCGGAGGTGATGGAGGTGTTGGCGATTGAAGCGCTGAGCATGTCGGAGGCGAAGTGGGTGCAGGCGCGAGCGGGACACGCAACCTCCGTGTAACGAGCGCCCGCCAGCGAGAAACGCCCGCCCGCCCGCCCGCCCTAGCAGCTGAGCGGCTCCTGCCCCTCGCCCTCGTACACGCTGCCAGGGATCAGATAGCGGCGCGGACACTCTGCAGGTCGCGAAATTAGTGGATGCGTTGGAGATCCGGGCCGCGAGAAATGTTTATGAGACTGTTCGCATTTGCATTGCAGTTTGCCTTCTGGTATTTCTCTTCCTTTACTTTTCTATCCCATTAGCAAGACTTTTACTGTACGTATCTCTTTCATTTATCTTCGCGTATGTACACTTAGAAGTATCCAGTATTACTAGGAAATGCTATTCATTGAAGGGTTGTAAATAAATGTCTTGTTGATATGATCTAGTATTGTTTAACATATTCAGTGGAATATTTGAATCTTTTGACGATATGGTATACATCGTATGTACTTACGCGAACTGATGCCAAGTTACTTTATTAGGCTTCTAGGATGATTTTCCTCGATCAGTTTGAAATTATTTCAGTCGTATTTTCAGACAATCAATAATAACTCACAATCCGCAAATGTGAAATTTAAATTTCTAAATAATGTATATCTACTATTGGTAAAGTTATCATTACATATTATTGATAGCCGATTCCTTAACTCGCTCTCATTTGTTTGTATTTTGAAGAATTTAACCTGTTAAAATTCGTTCCAAATTGGTGTTCTCAGAAAGCAATTCGAAGTTTTCGAATTCAAGAAGGCAAGCAAGACCAATCAGTCATTGCGGCATTGATACTTTCATACGCACAAAATAACTGGCGACGGCAACCTAAAGGAAAAATCTGTGGACGGAAGATGCACATTCTTACCGGAAAATGTAATTTCATCTAGCTATACTCGGACATCCTCCAACGTCGAAACTCGAATCCTTAAACTCCATCAATGTTGGTGCACAATAGATGTTGCCGCTAAAGTATTGCAGTCGTCAGGTAATACATCTCGGACTGATCAGAGGAAACAGATCAAAACGAGGAAAGAGAATCGACAGATCAGAATTGACTAGTACCAAAATTTTTAATTCTGCGGGTTGATAATCGCTAATGGATTAGCGATTATCCATTAGCCTGTCACAAATAGTAGCATCGTCCAATACTGCTAGCCAATACCTTAATTCCTTAGTCCGCGACGGTTCTTGTATATCAAGGACCTCCCGGCGTATGATGCTTCAGCTGCGGGTATGTGAGTACACACGCTTGCAAACACGAATAGAACACACGCTTGTGGAGAAATATCAGTAAAAGAACTTCAAGAACTTATTCAGCCTTCGAGATTACCAAGATTGGCTGGTACCCCTCCTGTCATGTGCTCCCAGCGGAGGATTTACATCCGTGGAGATCCCGGGCATGTACATTCGACCCCATTTGAAACAGAAGTACATTTCCATCTCGTTTGCATAAACACGCATTAATGTTTCATTTGTGTCATATTCACATTTAACCATTTGAAGGTTGTAAATATTTTCTAAAGTGCTAAAAATTGTTGCAAGAAACAGGAGGCAAAAATATGTTTTATTTTTCATTTAAGTGAATTATACATTACTAAAATAAAACCGAAGATTTCCATTCCGTTTGACTCAACAATCGAGGTTGCGATAGCTTACGCACACGCAAAACTAGGGTTCCAATGATCGGGAGGTTCTAAGTTTGAGTATATTTGATGGCAGAGTTTTTTACCTCTAAACAATCAATTCAAAATAAATGTATGAAGGAAAAATTCAAGACGACGGCTCCTCTAATAGATTGTTTCTCGCGTATTCTCCGATCATTTCAACAACGGGTCACGAACAACGCATGATCCTTTCTCTCTACGCTGTCCTCATTCCCATAATTAGAGTCCATCACTTAACCGCGTGTGGACCACCTCTCGCTGACCCAAGAAAATTTCCGAAAAGTGTTGGAAATCCGAAAAGTGACCAACTATAATTCCTCCGAAACATGAAATGTGTGTGAACATTAATAGATGGCTTAACAATGAAATCCAAATAATTTTCTAAATGCAATTTACTCTGGTGTAGTGAACACCGATAGTGTGAACTTTCGGTTATGATGAATCAAAATCACTATTTCCGATCCTCGTTCTCACAAATAGAAGTTTGATGATTCGATTGTAGTGAACTCTCGACATCGGATATGGTAATAACAGGAAACAGTTCAACTTGCAGGATACTTCACTGCTTCTTCACTTCGGCAGTGGATATCCTATAACTAATGTGTCCGCAGGTGAAAGATCTTATGAGATATTATTATAGCATTTACAGTGAATGAAAGGGACTGGGAGAACGGAGCACCGAGGAAATTGTTTTAGCATGATTTAGCATCTAAATCCATCGACACGACCTGAGAGATAAAAACAAGAGAAATTTCATCTGGCTAAAACATTGTAAATGCAGTGAATTGGTCTTCCAGAACAGAAAAAAAACAGTGCAGACAAAGGATACAAATGAAAGTGTTCCAGCAAGTTCACAAGAGTAATTCAAGGTGTAAAGAGAGCACGGAAATATTTTGAGGATGCTAACAATGTAGAATCAAGTGTAGAGAAAGCACGAACTCATGACAAAGAAAAAAAAATCTGAAAAAAATATTAATAAAATATCTACACAACAAACAGTAAGACCATTATTAGGTTGAATCAACTTGTTAAAATTTTGAATTTGCGTATTCGAATATTTTACTGAACTTCTGAGTTAACACAATCACCCGTAGCAGAGAAACTATTTTATTTTGGCATATCGAATATACTGTATCTCCCGACTTTTGCCACACACAGCAAGACTGATGATGACGCGAAGGCCGACGAAAGCCGTCTCTCCAAATAAAGCTTTTAAGTTGACGCAGATGATTTCCATTATTTCGTCATTTAATTACATCAATCAAATCACATCATCTTTCTACACTGATGCTGTACTTCTACACTGTCTCAAAAATTTTGGTCTTCAGAAGTCCGCTTTAACTAAAGTAGGGTGTATTTACAAACCACCTTGCGGTACAGGTAATGTGTGGCGGACTCTGGTTTCCTCCTGGCCCTATGTGCATCCCTGGCGGGGTGTTATCCTCCCCCGCGCCTCCGCTATACCTCTGCTGCACTGAACCAAAAATGTTGGTCCTCACAAGTTCGCTATCACTAAAGAAGGGCGTGTATTACAAACAGTCTGTAAGTAACTCATTGCGGCACACTTGATATGTGGCGGTCCCGGATTTCCACCGAGCCCTGTGTGCACCCCTGGTGGCGCGATTGCCTCCCCCTGCCCCCGATGCACCTTTACTACGCTGAACCAAATGTGTTGGTACTCAAACGTTCGTTTTAACCAATGCAGGGCGTATATTACAAACCGTCTTCAAGTAACACCTTGCGGCACACCTAATGTGTGGCGGACCCAGGTTTCTTCCGGGCGCTATGTGCACCCCTGTCGGGACGATTGCCTCCCCCGCGCCCCCGGGCGACTGTATCGGCGGCGGCGCTGTGGGTGGGCGGTCGCTGCTAAGGGCGTTCGGGGTGCCCGCCGTGTTCACGAGTTCTGCTTTAGGATCCTCGTGTTAAATGCCTCCTCGTAGAGGTTATCATCGGGAGATTTCTCCAAGAAGGCACCGTGCGAGAGGTGATCATTTTATTATCCTCACACGATGTCTTCCCAGCCCTCGCACCTTTGTTCGGGAGATCCTCGCACACTAACACACAAGAAGACCGACACGAGTGGCGAGTTCCTACTGGAGCCTGTTTAAGGAATTGCAAGCAAAATAGAAACACTGTTTTTCAGCAATATCAAGGAAACCATCCAAACTCAACATTAATACAGAAATAGCACAAAATACTTCAAATATTGGCATTGGCAGTTTTTAAACACAAGTAACCAAACTCGGAGTGTAAGATATGGGGGCATTGTGTAATAAGATCTGTCTAATTTCCAATTTAAAAAGTTTTTGTTTTTTGAAATTTACAAAATAATGATTGTTTCAGTCACGGGTAGGACTAAAAACAGTCATAATTAGTAGCAAAAAATAAGAGATGGAATAAATTAAGTGACGAAGTTATTGTTTTACATTATACACGGTTTTGATTACGTATAGTTTACTGGTTCAGTCCATCAAAATCTTCAATTATAAAATTAGAAATTATTATGAAAAAATATATTGCAGAATGGTTTTTGTGCTGGGAATCGGATCAATTGTAGAAAATATTTCGAGAAATGAAAATTGAAACCTCCTTAGTAAGAATCTAATATATTAATTTGCTATTTCGTATGAAACTTTCATGATGCATCTATGATTTTGCATGTGTAGCAAAACGAGCATTTCGTGTGGAACAAATCAAAATATCTTATTATAGATAGGGTTTTGTTTTTTATTAAAATCCCAATTACGTAAAAGACGTCAATACTTAACATTTACTATAAATACATCTTACGCAAGAAAAGACAATATTTTCAAAAATCTGCAAACGAAAACTTAACTTCATAACTTCTCGAAATAGAGATATATAAACTTAAACCAGTTACATCTCGCCATATTTCCTGATTCTACATAGACATTAACCTCCGAACTACAATCAGAGACACATGACACTACCATCATTCGCATACAACTTCACTTTTTCCTACTGGCATTGCTAACTTCCCATTGAAAAACTGATGTGCATCTTTTATTATTTCAAGAATTTTGAGAATGTTCACGGAAGGGTAATCGTGCCAATAATATAGTGTGAAATTCTTTCTATTCTGTTAACACTAAATTATTAAATTTCCTTTCAAGTAAATCGTGGATTCGACATAAAATATATAACTCCTTACCTGTAGCATGTGGACATGTAATTCTATATAGAATCAGGATCCCTGGAAGTTCTATTCATTGAACCCAAATATTAGACTGATGAAAACTATTATAAATTATCAGACTTTTTCAACAATAAAAATTTAACATTTATTCTTATAACCTCTATATTACAATTCTATTGATCTCATGAGAATTAATTTCAACGTAAACCACCGTACGGGTTTGATTATAGTACGTAAGCTTACTATAATAGATTGTGACATACCAAAAATGACGGACATTTGATTTAGGCAAATAAATGTTGAAATGTAGATATTGCAAAATGCGTGGGTTTCTATAGTGCAGATACGCAGATGACACCGTAGCAACGCGAGTTCGTCCTGAGACGTGGGTCTCTATGGTGCAGATACGCAGATGACACCGTAGCAACGCGAGTTCGTTCTGAGACGTGGGTCTCTATGGCAGATACGCAGATGACACCGTAGCAACGCGAGTTCGTCCTGAGACGTGGGTCTCTATGGTGCAGATACGCAGATGACACCGTAGCAACGCGAGTTCGTTCTGAGACGTGGGTCTCTATGGCACAGATACGCAGATGACACCGTAGCGGCGAGAGTTCGTCCGGGGGATACCGTAGTAACCAGAAGAGCTGTAAAGTAAACACGCAGGGTGCACCGTAGCAACGCGAAACCACAACGAGTTCGTTTGGAAGCAGGTGCAGGATGACACCGTAGCAACGAGTTCGTTTGGATGCAGGTTCGGGGTGCACCTTAGCAAAGCGAAAAAAATAGAGAGAAAAACACAGCGAGCTTGAAAGGATGGATCAGATTGGGAATTAGGGCATTCCGACCCGTGTTGTGGTGGTGAGCAGATCGCTTGCGCGTTTTTTCTGGAGAGTAATTATCAAATCGAGACTGGTGATATTTCGTGAGAGCGAACATTGAACTTGAACTTAGAATATTTCCGCATTAGGTGTACAACTGGAACTTGTAAAATGTAACTTGGACTTGTGCGTGTTGTACCATTGCAAACTCCGACATGTAATATTTTTATGAGTGAACCGGAAAGTGAACTTAGAATATTTTTGCAGTGGAGTTACAATATTTGACTTAGAGATTTTATAAGTGAATTGTGAATTGCTAGGTTAGGTGATAGAAAGTAATATTAGAGGGATATTATTCCGACCTGAGAAAGTAATCAGTTTGAAATAGGTGCCCACCTGAGGCGCAAGATAAAGAGTATAGGCAGTGTTCGTGAAGTGGTTGGAGGAGGTTCCGGCTTGGTCGCTGATCATCGTGGACTTCGACAAGAAGGAAAATTGGTCTACTCTACGTGGCGACATCGAGCGACGTGCGCGCAAGGAGGCAAGAAAGGATAAAAGGTTCTATAACACTTTTATTGCAATAACGAGGAAAATGGTCATGACCTAACGATAAATTGTAATAATTGATGATAGTTGATAACTTTGGCATGCATAATAAATTATAATTCATAGTTTGAAAGAAAGCTGAATCTCATTTGCCATTACATGCAATCCTTGAGTAGATATTTCAGAACTATTTTCAGATTCCTCGCCACTCTGTATGGATGGCTGACCGAGTCATTGGTTGCGGAGTAAGTAGCAAGAATTATTTCAAAGCACCCATCGACCAAGCTACTGGGATTGGCATTTATTATTAGTGATTACGTTTCAATATTGATAGATGGCATTTCGTCTGAATAGCAGAATGTTGACCATGGAATCCTTGTCATACCACTTCTTGCGTTCTTGCCTAAATTAAAAATGTCCCAGAATGTCCTCAACGATTTACTGTTCATAGGACATTATATTTCCCACAAAATTAATACGCGGTTGCGACTTTTCCTATCTGTGTTTCGTATGAAACATCTACTCGCGACTGACTATATTCAGCTACTTATTGAAAAATTCTTCCATCTACGGAGCTACTCTAATAAAAATCCGTGTTTCGAGGTGACATATATTCAATTTTTATTTTAATTCAAAATTCTAACTAGTACATTAATACAATTTCCAATTACAATTAATACTCTAATTTAAGCAATACCAAGTTCTCAAACCTTAAAATAATCATAAGTTCCAACCTCACAATCAGCGGTCTAGAAGAAAATTACAAACACCAACGATCACCGCAGACCATCAGGGTAATGGCGCTCAGCAGAGGTGTACTCAATACACAGTCTGTGGCAAGCTGAAATTTCAACCGAATTGAGAAGTTTCAAATTAACAGCGGAGTCGTCCCGCCTGTTAACAATATCATCTTTAACACTGTAGTACATAACAGACAAGTAGTTTGTGTGCTCGCGTTCAGCCAGTGGGACGCAACGGGTGTTCAAATCATTGTCAATCTATTGTGTTTGAGTAGGGGATAATGTAGCTTGCGCAAGGTTACATGCGCAAACCTACGTTACATCTATCGATGGTTCATCAGTACCAGTACACTAATTCACCACTACTATTATACATTTATAATCACGCATCATTTTCTAACAATTTTGTGATAAAGATTCAGCACATAGGTTTATCAGTCGGAGAAAATTCGCACATCACACAATTTTTATCCTTCCAACCATTAGTTCACAACAACTAGTTCACACAGTTATTATATTTCTTTCGAAAGCAAATATTGCCAAAAATATCTCCAAGATATTTTATCTTTAAAATTATCATATTTTAATACTATATATACATAGGTCATTCAATAATTAAAGAGACAAATTGGTATGGAGAAAGAAACAGTTGGTAGGACAAGTTTGGTAATTTCAGAACTTTAAGTCGGATTCACTGGGATGCGGCCTGACATCTGAGTGATCAGCATTATTGTGTTGATAACCTGAAAATTAAGTTGAACGATGGCGAGTCGACATGAAAATTCCACATTGGTTGACCAACGTCCTGTGATTCGTTTTTTACTTCCTGAATGTGAAAACACAGGTAATATATTCCCTAGAATGACTAAAGAGTATGATGAAAGTTGTATGAAGCGCGGGAATTTTTACGAGTAGGACAGTTCAAAAGTGGTCGATATTCAGTGACTGACGAATAGCGTTCTGGCCACATCAGCAGAAAAAGTCATGTTGACGGTGCTTGGGAATGCTGTATGTTGGTTTTTCGTGATTATCTCGATGAACAGCGTACAATAAACAGCCAATACTACACAGATATGCTTTTGAACAAGGTGAAGCCAGCCATAAGAGAGAAACGTCGTGGAGGAGGAGTGATTCTCTGTTAGGGGAGAGGTGTGATTCTCCAGCCAGACAACGCACGTTCTTACACTGCTCAACAAAGCTGTGAAAATATCGACAAATGGGTTGGGAGGTATTGCATCATCTCCTTTACAGCCCCCATTTAGCACCATCTGATTTCCCTTTGTTTGGTTCACAGAGGGACTTAATACGTGGGAAGAAGTTCTACAATAACGAAGATGTCAAAACATTTGTGGGAAATTGGTTGAAACAGCAAGATAAAGAGTTCTGGTCACAGCCGATGTAAAAAAGCTGGTAACCCTTTGGGACAAGTGCAAAAATATTGGTGGGGATTATATTGAAAAGTATGAAAAGTTCTGTTTTGTAAAAATAAACGTTTATTTCTCCAGACAAATTTCTCACTTTAGTTAATGAATGTCCTTCGTGTTTTGGTATCAGTAGTAGGAAATTAATGTTTTTTTTTGTGTAATGAAATTTAAATAATCTTCAGAAGGGAATCGAGCTTATGCATATCAAAAATGTCTTCACAATATAAATAAAGAATCATTGAAATAAACAAATTTATTATCTACCAAATCTATTAGCATAAACTCAGATTTTGGGAAAAATCTGAATATCCCCTGAAAAATATTTAGAAGTTTCTTTGTCCTAAATAAATTCACAAAACCACGATATTCAGTAACAGAAATCACTTCATTGAGAAATATTGAAACTGAATAAACTGTGAACGTTTTAATGAGATACTCACAAGAGTTACATTCCGGTTCAACCCTAGATTTCCTTCTAAAGAAAAAAAAAACACACGTTTCACCGTTAGGTAATTTTAAAAACTAAAACCACAAACCCCATTTTTACTCGTACAGCCACTCAGCACCTTCGTCTCGTATACCTCTGAGAGACAATAAACAAGTTCAACACAAACCATAGCCGTTTTATTGGCAGTAAATTCCGAGGCCCGCCGTTAAAATTTCGCATCGCTTAATCATTTCGTGCGGCAGCCAGCGCCGATGCAGTTCTCGCGGGCCGCGCCAGTCGTTTGCGGAGCTGTCACACGTCCGCTCTTATCACGGGCGGGCCGAAAACACGCCGAGCAGCGGCCTATAGATCTCTCGTAACGCAGCGAGGGAGCGGGGCAGCGAAGAACGGGCCAGGGAGGGAAGGAGCGAGGCGGGGAGGAACGAGGCGAGAGTCTAGGCGGGGCGGGGCGAGGTTGCGAGAGGCAGGACGGAGCGGGTCGGAGGACGCTGGGACTGGCAATGAGGATGAGGAGGGGCACTGCACAGAAGTGCGGGGTTAGGGAGAGTAGGTGATTTGAAGAAGAGCAGGGAGGTTGATTGATTGATTGATTACCAGTTATTACGGGCGTGTCAACTGCTAAGGTCATTAGTCTCGTCAGTGTAGCGTACTTTTCCTCTGGAGGTGGAGGTGATCTTTCCTCGCTGGGTGGCGAGATCCGACGCAGACTTACCGTCAAGTATTGGGGTTTCCTCAGCCAGGTATCTCCCAGCAGCGGGGCGGAACAAGCTCTAAACTTGTAGCGAGCATGTTAGTGTGTGTGTGTGTGTGTGTGTGTGTGTGTGCATATGCGTGTGTGTGTAAGGGAGTAAGGAGAGGACAAGGAAGAGGACGAAAAGATCGCACGCGCTCCGTGACCCGTTTGTTAAAGTACTACTCCGGCATTCGCCTGGTATTGATCGGAGAAACTACGGAAAACTACCGATCAGAGCAGCTGGACGCTAGAGTTCTCCTCCAGACAGCGACTGAATTCGACCTAGCTGACAAGCTAGTGCCAAAAATCCTGCCGCGATCGGGACTCCAAACTAGGACCTCCCGGTCAGAGGCACTGCAGTGACATTAGTTGATAAACTCGGCCACCTCTCCCGGTGGGGAGGACGGGAGTGGGTGGGGCGGACAGGGAAGGGGCGGGTGGGGCAGTCAGGGTATAGTGATGCAGGATGGACTGATTGATTGATAAGAGATTCAGGACGCGTCCACTACTAAGGTCATTAGTCCCGTAAGTGTTGTGCATTTTTATCAGAATGTGGCAATGATCTTCCCCAAGATCCGGCGCCGACCTACGTCGACTTACGAGGTTTTTCCCCAACCAGGTATCTCGAACCAGCGGGACACCACGCCCCTCAGCCGGGACAAGCTCTAAGCTCCCGACTGGTCTCCCGTCATGCGTGGAAGTGTAGTGCATGTGAGTAAGTGCGATGCAGGGTGGACATCACCAAGCTTGGCGGAGCGGGTTTGCGCGTGCCGGATCGGAGCAGGTCGGAGTGGCGAGCTTCACCTAACGGCCGGTGCGCCGCTCGCCAGCTGCGCCAACAGCGAGCCAACGAGCGTGCCAGCCGTTGGCGTCCCATTTGGGCCCGGCGCTGCGCCGCCAGGCGAGGCTCACTCGCGCAAATGGGACACGTTTACGGCTGTGTTTCAATTTTCGGCCGCCGCCCGCCAGCCACCCGCCCCGGCGACCATCGAAGCTATCTGTTCTTGGAACCAACGCGCCCAGTCAGGTTACACACACTTGTCACTGTACCAGCTCCAGGAATGGGCACGCTCGAAATTTGTCTTGGCGATGAAGTGTCAGCTCGTCGATGTTAAAATGATCTCATTTTAATACGTTAATTTCACGTTTGAAGAAATTTGTAACGTAACTGTTCGTTTGTCAGTGACTAATTGAGTCTTGCTTTTAGGTACTATCTGTTTGGAAACCAAGAAAAGAAGCGTAATTGACTAACTTAATATTTCTTGATATGTATTCTTTCTTTTCGCAATGTTAAACTCATTATTGCTTCTTTATATGTTTATGTTTCGAAAGAAATGTAATAGCCTTTCTATTCATGCCATAAGTTTCCATTATCAATACGTGTTTATTTCAATAATATCTCATAGCCAACTGAACAAACATGACTAATTTTGTGTCATTTTCTTATTTTAATCGATTAATTATCCCGTCTACATTATCAGAAAATGAACTGTAATGAAATAGGCTGATAAGTTCTCTTTCAGAACTAAATCTTATGTATTTCACATTTTCCTGTACGAAATACGTAACTTGGGTCTCTGTGGCATTTATGAAGATGGCATTTATGACATTGTGGCATTTATGACACGCGACGTTTCAAATTGGCTTTCCTAGAATAATGCGCACAAGACATTTTTTTACAGCAGCTACCTCATTTTTTTTAAAATATCACAACTCATTCTTAGCTCTTTTCTCAGTTGTAGACTTGTTTTGTTCGTTGAAGCCTGAAAAATGATAATAAAATATTGCAATGAAATGAACTGTAATATCGGTAGGGACGAGAAAGTAAAATATTTGTGGTTCTTTAATTACCACAACATCATAAAATTTTACAATGTAAGTATAGGTTAAAACAATTATTCACATGTATGGTCCTCACTCGCTAGGCCCTGGATGAATCTGTAAATCGGAGGTGTAACGAAAAGTAAATTCCATTTGTAGGTCGGGTACAAAACTCCCCAAATTTTGGACCCTACTTTCCGAAAGAGACTATTTTTATTCCCGTAAAAATACTTCTTTTCAATCTTCATGACAGGTATGAAATTAAATGCAGTTCTTCAAAACATCATAATCGTTATTTATCACACAAGTTACAGACATCACTCCTGTGGCTTACATCACATCCTGTACATTGACGATTTCTTTTTTCGTGGTTACATAGCAATTTGTTTTTTTAAGTAAATGGATAAATGCGAACAAATAATTGTGATACCAAAACAGATTACACGGCTCGGCTTTTGCAATGCGTGAAAAATGGGGTGCGCCAATAACGCTTCATTCATGTTGACTAACAATCCCCTTCACAATTCTCCTACGTCATTTAGCTTTAGCGATTACCCCCTTCCCCGGTCTTTTTTTCAAGGAAGTGAGGCAGATTTTAAGTGTATCCCGAAGCGCCCCAGTTCCACTTACACCACAACAGAACGGGGAAGATCGGTGAAGGGGGAGAGGGGTTCTTGGCGGCGGGAAGGCGCGATGGGAGAATGCCGTGACGTCGCACTCCCGAAAAGCAGCCCGGCGGCGCCTGGGCGACGCGTTGGCGGCACCACTACCACCGTCGCCACTGCAAACGCCACCATCGTCACCAGCGCCACTGTCTTCACTGCCACTGACACCGCCAACCCCACCCCCACCTGCACACCCATCGTCACCCCCGACCCCACCACTCCCCTCACCGCCCACCCCACCATTCCAACCCCGTCGCTGTGTCCGCCCCTCTATTTTAGTCCCTTCACTGCCAACGCCACCAACACTACCACCATCACTGCCACTATCACCCCTCCTCATTCCTCCTCCATTCCCTCACCGCCGCCGCCACAACCACCGTCTTCGCGATTCCCGCCCCGCCACTGCCAACGCCCCCGCCGCCACTATTGTCATCACCGCCACTGCAATCACTGCCACTGCCACCTCTACCCCCAACGCCACAACCAACCCCTTCCCCCGCCCCACACCAGTCCCTTCACCCTCCACTCCCCCCACCGCCACCCCCACCGTCTCCACCATTCTCGCCCCGCCCCTGCCTCCGTCACCACTGCCAACGCCACCGCCGCATCCTCTGACAACACTACCGTCACTGCCGCCACCTCCATCCCTGCCCTACTGTCCTCACCACCACCACCACCACCACCTCCACCATCTCCGTCCCCTCCCCCCTCTGTCACCACTGCCAACGCCACCGCCTCCACGACGTCACTGCCCCCGCCACACCTCCTATCTCCGCCACCCCAACTCTCACCTCCAACCCCACATCCATCACCGCCACCATCATCTCCACCCCCGCTCCGCCGCCTCCGCCGACGTTCACCGGCCGTAAACCGCTATTCTGAGCGGCGGTGCGTCTTGCAGAGAGCCGCACTGCTTTGACACAATACGCCGACACGCGGAGAACGGCACGGCGAGCAGTAAATCAATCACTAACCGCTCACAAGAGAACGAGACTAATGGTTACGAGCGTTTCGCAACCTAATGCAGAAAAGGGAGGTGTGTCGCTCTATGTCATGATGCGCGTTTCATTCTAGAAATAGCCTTGTATGATGTGTTGCCAAATATCCTGAAAACTACTAAGTCTTTTGAAATACTTTTATATTTTTTATTAAAACAAATATTGTAATTTAATAAAATCATTTCGTGATGAAATATGAAAAACCCTTAAAGTGAAGCAATATGTGAGCATAAATGATTAAGAGGACAGCTTTGAGTACACAATTTATTAACGCAAATTAGAACTGTCTCCAGGATGAATGGAACTAGATGTTAATGCTTGATTATACAAGGAAAAACATTTGTTTTTTGCACTTTCTCGAGTGAATACGTGTGATGAGCAGGTGATTATAAAAGTATGTTATGAATTATGAGACTACAGTGGAATGAGAGGCAGACTAAACTCAGTCTCCGAGAAAACCTGTCAAGATCCGGCTTTAACCACCGAAACTTTCACGTATTTAGACCGGGATGTGAACTTCAGTTCCCAAAAGTGAAATGTGTTGTATGATTTTTATTCACACCAATAAGAACTGTCTCCCGGAACTGGATGTTAATTTCTCAATATATAAACAAATACATTTATTATGATGCCGTTTTCGTACCTTATAATTCGGTGAATAAATTTGATGAGCAAGTGATTACGCAAGAATGTAATGAATTGTAAAACATCTGTGAAATGACTATCTGGATAAACGTGAGGACTCCGAGAAAATGTGCCGTGATCCCGTTTTGGTCTCCAAAATTTCAAATGGATCGACTGGAATATGAACTCCAGTACCCAGATGTGGAATGCGAGTACGCTAACCACATCATGTGTTGCTCACTCATTGTGCCAGCATGGAGCGAGGCATCTCAAAAATGGTCTCAAGAGCTTCCAATAGTATCATTCTTAAGATTGTTTATCCAATCAGGTCTGAATTCTCGCACGCAGTTTCGGCAGGAAGAATGCAAGGGGTACGTGCCTTTGATAACGTGTCTTATCTCATCTCAGTCATTCTCCATTATTTTTTTCTTAATGTGAAGTATCATACAAATGATTTGTGCTGGAGGTTAAAAACCGTGAAACAAATTTCCGCTCACATACGACACGAAAAATGTACTACCTTCCCAAAACTAATATCTCTGAATTGTTTTTCTTTCTTGAACATCGGCAACATCCACAAATAAATATCGCAGCTATTCCAGTTTGGCACCCGCAGTTCTCTCCCACTCCGTAAGTCTTCGCCAGCGAGGAACACGGCTAATTTTGGTCGCAATCTGGTGTTCCATCTGCAGGGGAACGGTGTATATGAAACACGCCCCTAGTCGCAGCCCCATAAGTCTCTGCCGCACCACGTCGCAAGACTAGCAGAGTGTCCGGCGAGGCGACCTCTGGGAGCGCTCGTATGACGCACAGTGAGCTGAAGGAGATGACAATCGAACAAAAAACTATCTACATTTCAGTTTCACATTTACTTCCCTATTCTCCCATTCTCTTCTCGTTGAAATTAATATTGATTTTTCAAGGTCTCCTGCAGGAATGTTCTCACTACTCTCCAACGCTACTGTTACTTCTCTTTTCTATATTGTGCAGCGCTTTCCTCGTTGTACAAGAAAATGTAAAATAAAAAAATTGAAAATTTCAATGTTTGGACACCGCGACCGCCTCCATCGCCAGACTTCCATGGGGCACAATAGGGATCATATTAGAGACACTCCGTGTACAACACACATCCTGTCATCAGCTCAACCGCTCACGTTCCTGACCTCGTTTGCTTTCTCTAGCGCCGTACCCAAGAAGTCCTGAGGTGCACCTTAGCCGGATTCTTTCCCAAGCTGAGGTGGCCCATCTGTTCTGATACAAGGTAGCCCGTAAGTCCATCTTGGTCTTATTGTCTCCTTCCCAAGATAGCTCTTATGGCCATCTCTCCACTCACTCCTTAACAAGATGGGAATAATGAATGATTTCCGAAGTTTAGCACGCAGTACAGGGAGCTAATAAATGGCTCCCAATATATACTGAAAATACTTTCTGTGGAATTGGAATCCAGGCTTTCTGTAGATCGGCCACTGACTATACCAACTACATTGTTTAGGATGGGACTAAAGTAACAAAGACTCATTAATATCAAAGCATAGAAAAAAATCTCATCAAATGAAGTGAATGAACTCAAAAAATAAAATATCTATGAATTTCAATGGGAAAATTAACTATTACTTAATATTTTTTAATCTTCTAATGTGCAAACAACAGGATTTGAAAGCTCTTTAAGATCATGATTTAAATAGTCTATAATTAAAAGTCTATAAAGTCTTAAATAGTCTATAATTATGACTAGACAGTTTGGATATCAAACACAAATAAACGTCCTTCAATTGCTCTTCTACCCTTAAATTATTCAAGGCAATTATCACAACTGTTGACTTTCATAGTAAATTACTAATTGACTGTAATCACTGTATACTTGATACTAATGTGATATCACTTTACTATTATATTTTGTTACGGTTAAACTCAATATTTTATACCTGAACCATAATCTAAAGAAAGAAACCGTTTGGACCTCAAGGAATTCAGCTGCGATTCTGCAAACATAATAGCCATTTCCAGCTGAATTTCAAGCTCAAGAGCAACACTACGCATTGCTAGGTCTCTGTACACCGTCAAATTTCAGATATCATTATCTCACCCACTCGAGCCCATGACGGAGAGAATTGGGTGAGCTAATCCGGCACACCGATTTTTGCTCGTTCTGCGCAGAACCAGTTTGCGTCTCGGACCACATGACCACACAGCGGGGTCTTCGTTTGAAAAACCAGACATGAAGCTGGCTGCCATGTTGCATGGAGAGCGAGAAATGTTGAGAAACGTTGAAAGTAGCATAAAGTGACAATTTTATCAACGACGACCAACCATTGAGTTGATGATTGTGTAAATGATGATGGTGTTCAAGGCGAAATATTGAAAAGAAGCACTTCATATATTGTTGAGACCGGTAAATAAGCTGATAAAGTCATAAACACTTAATTTTACAAGAGAACAAAAAACAATGTTTAAATGAATTAAATCAGGGGTTAATGATATTCAAACGAAGGTGATATTGAAACAAAACTATTGTTGTCTAGGTTTTCTTTGAATATCATTAATTCCTTATTTATAGCATTAGTTTAAAGTTGGTTTTTGCTGCCCTGTAAAATTAATTTTTTGACGTATCAGCTTATTCACCGAGGTCAAAGATATATGTTTCAATGACTTGTAACAAGGTGATAATTTTGGTATCTGGCTGGATTTAAAATTGCGATGCAAGCAGGTGCTTGAAGACCATTGGCTGAAGTTGGATGCGATGCGCAAGAGCTCACCCACTGTGCGCTGGGCGGGGAGTCGCGCAACCGCGCCAGTGGCCGCCGCCCAGGAATTTGACCTCCCGGGCCGCGTTCGACTCTCGCGTGGGCGCCCACGGCGACGCCGAAAGACATTCGGAGAAGTCGCGAAAGAGGGCGACACGAATTCGCAGGACGAGGGCTGAAGAAACTACTAGGGTTGTCCACGCTGGAGATGTTTTTTTTTTTAATCGATAGCTGCGAGGTACACGTCATGTGGAATGAAAACATAACGCGAATAGTTTTTCCTTCGTAGATTATTGTGTACTGATGTCTTCCTAACAGTTATGACCTATATTTTGTTTTTTTCTAACTCGGCGGATGACCCTTCATCAGCTGTTGCGGTGTTATCCAATCGAGAGATAAAACGTCATCACGGTGACGTTACTGTGGTGACGTTTACCTCCCGATTGGACGAAACTGTAACAGCTGATCAGTGGTCATTAGTCAGGTTACAGAAACCGAAGTATATTCACTTCCAACATTCACATTGCACTCATTACTCACTCCAGCTGTGCGCCAAACGCCACCTGGCGGTGAATTTTTGGCGACTCGAGGGTGTCAAAACAACGCGTCTGCATATAACGCCGTGAAAAAAACAAAGTATATTATTTATCCAGACTTTGGAAAATATATTTTGACAAAGAATCACTGAGAAAATCTGTCACTGGTTTTTGAAAGTAATGTTAACTCAAAGGGCCTCTCAGTAAGTGGTTAGTTAATGAGGATCCGCCGGCACCTGAGCGATTGCGACGTTTCACGTGATTCTCGCCCGCGAAAAATGAGCAGTCATTTGATTCAGGTGTATTTCAGTCCAAGCCACACTATAAACTTGAAGAAATATTGCTTGTATTAAGAAAGTGTTTACGAACGTTTTCGAAGTAGTAATAAGTGTAATAGTTAATTGGCTTTCATGATAGAATTACATGTTCATTACATTTAACAAAAAGCTGAATGTTACTTAAGAACATTGTTCCTTTCATAAGAAATAGGCAAAAACTTTATTTTCCTTGCTAAAATGTCAGTAAAGCAAACTTTAACATCTGATAGAGAGGTTCTAGGATTAGAGTCACGAAGGTGGATTTTCGACACTAGCTAGAAAGCTAAATCGAATTCAGTCGCTGTCTGGAGGAGAATTCTAGCGGCCGGCTGCTCTGGTCAGTAGTTTTTCGAGGTTTCTCCGATCAACACCAGGCGAATGCAGGAGCAGTACCCTAACAAACGGGCCTCGGACCGCGCACGATATTTCAATCCTCTACTTTGACCTATCCTCCCTAATTGCGCACACTTACCCTTAGAAGCATTACATTTACACGTAAAAGCATTACACAGCAAGTGCAAAATATATGTAGAGAGACCAGTCGGGAGCTTAAAGCTAGTAACGATGGGGTGGTGCCCTGATAGGGAATTTCGGTAAGTCGACATTAAGTCGGCTCTAAATCACATCGCCCTCCGAGAGAGGAACACCACCACTTCCAAGGTTAAAAACGTTCACTATACTAACGGACATAATGACCACAGTCTTTTAAGCGCCTGAAAACATGAATCAATCAATAAATCCCACAATTCGCATCAACAAGTTAATAAACGAACAATTAAAAGGGAAAACTCAACAAACATAATTTAAATGTGTTATATATTTGCTTTTTGTCAAAAATCGAGTATCATACTTGCGGCACTCCTTGACTCGTTATCAAAAATGTTGACCCTGAGACTTCATAAGATTGCACAATCCACTCACGACAGTTGCTACGTAGGCTCTGTTGCTTGCCCCACCCTCTGCTCGACGCCTGTGTGCGCCCAAGCGGGTCGCCTCCCGATGGGAAATTTAGGAGGCAGCCGCGTGCGCGTAAGCGTATGCGCGGCAGCAGGCTGCGGCTGCCAAGGGATGGCTAGCGGCTGACGGTAGGTGGGTGGCAGGGCGGGAGGTGGGAAGTGAGCGGGGCGGTCGGCGGGAGCTGGCAGTGAGCGGTGAAAAGTGAGTGGTGGTCGGGGCGGGTGGCGAGCAATGGGAGGCGGGGGATGGGCGGCGGGCGATGGGCGGCGGGCGATGGGCGGCGGGCGATGGGCTGCGGGCGATGGGCAGTGAGCGATGGGCGGCGGGGGATGGGAGGCGGGCGATGAGCGGCGGGCGATGATGGGTGGCGGGGGATGGGTGGCGGGGGATGGGCGGCGGGCGATGAGCGGCGGGCGGCGGGAGATGGGCGGCGGGCGATGAGCGGTGGGCGGCGGGCGATGGGCGGCGGGCGATGAGCGGCGGGCGATGAGCGGCGGGCGATGAGCGGCGGGCGATGAGCGGCGGGCGATGGGCGGCGGGCGATGGGCGGCGGGCGATGGGCGGCGGGCAGTAGAAGATCGGCGGGCGGACAGTGGGCGGTGGGCGGTGGATTCCATCCAGCCAGCAGGCGGTCCACAGCCGATCGCAGCGCGCGCGCCGCGGTAGCCGGCCAATACTCGCGGGGGGCGGCCGGCCGCTTGAAATATGCGCCCCGCGCAGCGCCGCGCCGAGGCTGCCTCCGCCCCCGCCCGCCACCCGCCCCGCCCCCTCCGCCCGCTTGAAATTTCAGGCGCGCGCCCGCTCCCCGGGCAATGCCCGTCGCTGCCGACTCTCCTCCTCCTTTCATCACTTCCCCCTCCTCATCCATCGCCGCTTTGCTGTCATACAATATTTTTCTTCACATTTATTCATTCATTCATTCTTATCTCTCTACGTATTTCAGTGTCTAGGGAGGATTTAGTTTCTTATTCGTTTTCATTCATTATCTTCCATCATTTTTTATTTCTAATACCAAAGCTTCTCCAAACACTTTTGATCCATCGCCTCTTCATGCATTTTCTATTTTTTTTTTTTTTTTTTTTTTTGCCATTCATTAGTTCTTTCTTCTTTACTACTTTCAACGATTAGTTGGGATTAAGCTTCTTCTTCTTTTTTTTCATTATCATTCATTTGTTTTTCTAATCGGAAGCCTTCAATCACCACTTTGTTTCATCTATTGCCTCTTTGCTCTCTTTCGATTCATTGATTCTCTGGAGGAATGATAGTCTCTATTGCATTGAATTGCATCAAGCGACAGGGACCCTAGATGCATTATTAACAAAATGATGCGTAGATGTAAGTTTTCTGTAAAAATATTGCTCTGCAAAAACTTCATTTCATGTGTTTAAGTAGATTATTGAGTTCAAGATTACTGACAAACCAGATATTTCTCCATGCATTTCTGATATTTAATTTTTACGTATATCTTCTATGTCTAAAATCGTTTGTTTATTACCAAACATTTATTACCAATCATAAACTTTGTCTAACTCTTTTCCTCTTTATTTACACTATGCAAATGCTTATCTTTAAAACATTCATATATTTTCTGTGTTTTTCCGCTTCGTGTGATCAAACCATCTTAACCTAAAGTTTTTAAACTTTTTTTTTGTTCAAATGGTTCCGTTGCATTGGCGTTTATTTCATGTTTGTTCTAAATATTTTTAGTTTTGGAGGTATGGCAAGGGCACATAAATTTGGAAAATTTTTTGTACTTGCTATCCTTTTTACGGGGATACAGATGACATTTTTTAAGAACCGGTTCACCATTCTCTATGTTGCTCAGATTTCTCAATTGATCTCTATATCGACAAATACTAAAATAAGATTGTAACGTGATTATGAGTGGGCCAGGCTGTAAGAGAATACTGAAGTTTCGGCGTTTACGCACGGCGATGGTTTCGATTTGTATTGTAAACATTTGAAAAGTATTGAAAGACGAAACTATTATGAAGAGTTCGGAGATGTTTTAAGTTACGAATACGTAACAGTTACTCAAATCTGTTACGAATCTACTGAACCCAACGTTCACGCAACATCGTATGCACTCACGATGTGCCCGCGATCGTTTGTACGCCTACAAGTAAATGAGCTGGACCGGTATTGTCACTCACCAAACGTCACTGTCCGTTTGCCTCTCCTTTGAGTAATTTAAATAATAACTCTTAAAGTTTAAACATAAAGCAAATATATTGTTCGTGAAATCATACAACCAGAACCAATCGGCAAATGTTACCTTCTCCGCTTCCGTGGATTACTTTAGAATCACCATTAAACTTGCTGAATTATCTTCCAATAACTAATTCTTACTGACATTAATATACAAACGGTCTAAGGGGACATTTCGGCGTCAATACTCTCGCGAACTTCTCTCAGTCCTCCTAGCAGCCCTGCGTCCATAGTAACGCTCCATTCCTCACTGTTCTTTACCATGAGTTCATACAACTCGTATAAAATTTATATCTTTGTATCGTAAGAAACTCCTTATGCAAACAGAACATAATGGAAAGAACTACGCTGGGATCCGTCGTGGACACCTCACCCCACCCCAATCTATTCCTGGTATGCGACTATTAACCATTCCTCTGATGAGTTTGTTTCGTATCATATTTCATTTCTTTCTATTCATAATTTACTTTCCAACCTTATCCTCACTCACACCATTAAGAAACTTTTATCTCATATGTTACTTTAGTCACATTGTTTCATTCTCTTTGTGCTTCAATTTACCTCAATTATAACATTTCATTCAACCTTTAATTTTTTAGGATAATTCATGCGGTACTTTTCCCTACTACTTTTAATTTTTACTTTTTTTCATCTGTACGTCCATTTCTTTCGCTGCTTCACTCCACTTCTTCATAATTTCCTTTGTTCGAAATACTCTCTTCTCTTCCTTTCTTTCCTTTAGGTTTCTTTTTCTCCTTGTATTCTCGTTTGCATATTTTCTGCATTCTTTTTTATCCCGTTCCTCCTCCTTAAGTGTCTCCTTTTGCACTCACGCCCTTTGCTCTCATGGACAGGCGAGTGTGCTCGCGCGCCAGTGGTCCGCGGTTGCCTCCATGTTTATGCAACGACGTCTTCCTCTCCTCTCGGCCTTCGACAAGTTGCGTCTGCGACCGCCAGTATTTTTTCCTGCAAGCGCCACGCCTGCAGATGAATTGGCGATTGTGTAAAGTAAGTCCTGACTTCGTGTTCTGAAAAGAAAAACGAGAAGAGGAACACTGTGGCTTCTATAACTTTGGTTCATGTTCCCCGTGCAGTTTTGGCACCAGCAAGCAAAACTACGAGTAATACGTTACATACTCTCTAGTGAATCGACAAGGGATTTGATTATGCCTCTAGTACACACATTTAGTGAAAGTAAACGACGCAGCTTAAAAGACATGGCAAGAAAATAACTCTCGGATGGTAACGACAAGCTCGTTCAATAGTGGCTTTTGATTTGAGCATTTGCAACAAATGTCGTTGCTTCTTCAGCGCTCTGTAACCATTTGCTAACTTAGCAAGCAACATGATATAACATTTTCCATGGGCGTCTTCCTAAACGCTGTCAGCAAGTCGGCCTACATATACACTATCTTCGCAGTTCCTGAGTATATTCGTAAGACTTTCTTCAGAAAGAGAAATGTGTCCATAGTGGTTATCAATGTCACGCACGTTCTCTTTTTTCCATAAATTGAAATAAATTCAAATTATTTTAAGGTTTTCAAGCAACTAATGATCATTTTTTAGGAATACCTACAAGACGTTCCGACAGCAGTGATCGCATGGTTCTGTATTCCTTAAAAAATATTTCTAACCTTATTGTTCAAGTTATTATTCAGATAGTTTGTTATTTGAAATATTATTGAAAATCCTCGAAAGACTGCAAAGTCGATAAAGGATAAATAACTATTTTTCAAAAAGGTATAACAATTAAATTTTTCACTTATTGTTACTGAAAATAATGTTTTTTTGCGTACGGCACATTTCTTTTTACACACGATGCAATACAAACAATAAATGTGATGAAATAATTTGATGAACTTGGAGTTAAATGATTTGGTTTAGTCTCAAATCTTCTACTACAGGAAAAGAACATCATTAGAACTAGAAGCTCCATATTGCGTCTACTCTGGAAACTACATAGAAATGCATAGAGACAATGAAAAGTGAAGGAAGCAATTTCGTTTACGTAATAGCAGTCAGCAACATGCTCATTATTACGCGTAGACTCATTACACGCTCATTATTACGCATAGCAGAAAATTCCCTTAAATAAGTTTTCTCAAATTAGATTTCAATCTTCAGAAGTTATTCTACATTCAGAGATGAATATGTAACATTAAATGTTGATGCTCAATGAATCTATAAACTTAGAATGCTGAACTTACGAATGATTTATAAATTTACAAATCAATTAATTGTATTTAAATAGATCTTCCATGTCTAAAATGCGGGGTTTCATATTAAAGATAAAACAATAAACTTAACAAAAACCACGTTCGTCACAACAATAAGTTTGACAGAGCTAACAGTGAATGAAATGATAGGAATGTTCTGAAAACAACACGAAAACCTGTCAGAAACAATACAAGACGATGAAATCAAGAAACGAAGGTGGCGGTATAAAGTCCGGGAGGTAGCACGCAGCGGGTGGTGCAGGGCCGGGGTCAAAGACTTTCGGGCGCGGCAGCAGCACCGCAGCTTCCGGTGTCGCCCGCGCCAGCCGCGTAGATTTACGAGCAGAAAAACCGCATGCGCCGCAGAGCGACGTTTATAGTCTTCGGGAGCGCCACCGATTTTTTACGCCTTCGCTTTCGTCCCGACGCCAGCGAGGACTTCTTTGGGACGGCGATCACCCGTCCTCGTCTGCTACGGCGCTTGCCTGTGCTTCGTCCACGAAGATAGACTGGCTGAGATAACTCAGGACATCAATTGATGTCACTGTAGTACCCCTGACTGGAAGGTCCTAGGGTTCGAGTCCTGATGGAGGCAGGATTTGCGAGACTAATTAGATAGCTAGGTCGAATTCATCTGCTGTCTGGAGGAGAATCCTTGTGGCCGGCTGCTGTGATCGGTAGTTTCCCGTGGGTTCTCTGATTAATTCCAGGCGAATACCGGAGCAGTACCCTAACAAACGGACCAGATCTTTCCTTCCTTTTCCATGTCCAATCGTCTCTTCTTTCTGACTCATACATGCACTATACTGCATTTGTCGGAAGACCAGTCAAGAGATAAGAACTTACCCTGGCTGGGTAGTGCCACGCTGGGAAAGATATCTGGGTGGGATAACCCCCGCAATAGGACGTGTAGGTGGGCTCCGGACCTTACCATTTATTGTGTAAGAATATTGCCACCTCCCGTGATAAAACCATGCCCTACATTTACAGGACTAATAACCACAGCTGTTGATCTGTCCGGAAAAACGAAATATTCATTCCACGAGGTTAGACATTATTGTTGACTAGTAGAAATACTGCGCGCTGCCATAATGTTTATTTATTACAATCATTTATCAAACAGGAAAATAAATGAATATTATATATATATATATATATATATATATATATATATATATATATATATATATATATAAAAGAAAGTCGTGTTAGTTACACTATTTATAACTCAAGAACGGCTGTACCGATTTGGCTGAAAATTGGTGAGCAGGAAGCTTAGAGCCAGGAGACGGACATAGGATACTGTTTATCCCGTTCGACAGCGTTCCTGTGTGAGAACGCACGTTTTCGCACGTTTTCGCGTGATTTCGCATGTTTTCGCGTGAAGGTACTTAACTGAAGAGTGCAA
This sequence comes from Teleogryllus occipitalis, assembly GCA_011170035.1. Classification (NCBI taxonomy): domain Eukaryota; kingdom Metazoa; phylum Arthropoda; class Insecta; order Orthoptera; family Gryllidae; genus Teleogryllus; species Teleogryllus occipitalis. The sequence continues at coordinate 55,861 of BLKR01006160.1, forward strand.
CCTATGCACCAAAATACAGGAACAATAATGAATGATTAATCTACTTAATTTTTATTTGTATTTTCTAATAAACAATTTAACTTAATAAATTCCAAAATCTGCTTATTTATTGCCTTTAACAGCCGGCCCCTATGATTACAGCTTTGTATTTCTCTCTTAAACAAAAATCAATTCCAAAAAACAAAAAAAACGCTCTGCTACGTAATAGATTTTTTAATTATCTATTTAATATCAGAACGTTTTTTTAAAATTCTTCTTTGTTTGAGAGAAAAACACAAATCTGCAATTGCTTTATTATCACGAGTGCAACAAGGATAGTACAGTTTCTCACAGTGAGTGCGACGCGAGAAGAAGACGGGACCGGCTGTTAAGGCGGAACAGAGTTCGCCGGGTCAGCTAGTCTATATATATAAAAGAAAGTCGTGTTAGTTACACTATTTATAACTCAAGAACGGCTGTACCGATTTGGCTGAAAATTGGTGAGCAGGAAGCTTAGAGCCAGGAGACGGACATAGGATACTGTTTATCCCGTTCGACAGCGTTCCTGTGTGAGAACGCACGTTTTCGCGTGATTTCGCATGTTAGCGGTCATTGTTGCCTGTTGTAACCCATTGTTGTAACGCCGCACTGATAACAGAAGGCGATAATAATAGCCGCCTTTCGTTCGCCGTTATCTATATATATAAAAGAAAGTCGTGTTAGTTACACTATTTATAACTCAAGAACGGCTGTACCGATTTGGCTGAAAGTTGGTGAGCAGGAAGCTTAGAGCCAGGAGACGGACATAGGATACTGTTTATCCCGTTCGACAGCGTTCCTGTGTGACAACGCACGTTTTCGCGTGATTTCGCATGTTACGGTCATTGTTGCCTGTTGTAACCCATTGTTGTAACGCCGCACTGATAACAGAAGGCGATAATAATAGCCGCTTTTCGTTCGCCGTTATCTATATATATATAAAAGAAAGTCGTGTTAGTTACACTATTTATAACTCAAGAACGGCTGTACCGATTTGGCTGAAAGTTGGTGAGCAGGAAGCTTAGAGCCAGGAGACGGACATAGGATACTGTTTATCCCGTTCGACAGCGTTCCTGTGTGACAACGCACGTTTTCGCGTGATTTCGCATGTTAGCGGTCATTGTTGCCTGTTGTAACCCATTGTTGTAACGCCGCACTGATAACAGAAGGCGATAATAATAGCCGCTTTTCGTTCGCCGTTATCTATATATATATAAAAGAAAGTCGTGTTAGTTACACTATTTATAACTCAAGAACGGCTGTACCGATTTGGCTGAGCAGGAAGCTTAGAGCCAGGAGACGGACATAGGATACTGTTTATCCCGTTCGACAGCGTTCCTGTGTGACAACGCACGTTTTCGCGTGATTTCGCATGTTAGCGGTCATTGTTGCCTGTTGTAACCCATTGTTGTAACGCCGCACTGATAACAGAAGGCGATAATAATAGCCGCTTTCGTTCGCCGTTATCTATATATATAAAAGAAAGTCGTGTTAGTTACACTATTTATAACTCAAGAACGGCTGTACCGATTTGGCTGAAAGTTGGTGAGCAGGAAGCTTAGAGCCAGGAGACGGACATAGGATACTGTTTATCCCGTTCGACAGCGTTCCTGTGTGACAACGCACGTTTTCGCGTGATTTCGCATGTTAGCGGTCATTGTTGCCTGTTGTAACCCAATGTTGTAACGCCGCACTGATAACAGAAGGCGATAATAATAGCCGCTTTTCGTTCGCCGTTATCTATATATATAAAAGAAAGTCGTGTTAGTTACACTATTTATAACTCAAGAACGGCTGTACCGATTTGGCTGAAAGTTGGTGAGCAGGAAGCTTAGGGCCAGGAGACGGACATAGGATACTGTTTATCCCGTTCGACAGCGTTCCTGTGTGAGAACGCACGTTTTCGCGTGATTTCGCATGTTAGCGGTCATTGCTGCCTGTTGTAACCCATTGTTGTAACGCCGCACTGATAACAGAAGGCGATAATAATAGCCGCCTTTCGTTCGCCGTTATCTATATATATAAAAGAAAGTCGTGTTAGTTACACTATTTATAACTCAAGAACGGCTGTACCGATTTGGCTGAAAATTGGTGAGCAGGAAGCTTAGAGCCAGGAGACGGACATAGGATACTGTTTATCCCGTTCGACAGCGTTCCTGTGTGACAACGCACGTTTTCGCGTGATTTCGCATGTTAGCGGTCATTGTTGCCTGTTGTAACCTATTGTTGTAACGCCGCACTGATAACAGAAGGCGATAATGATAGCCGCCTTTCGTTCGCCGTTATCTATCTATATATATATATAAAAGAAAGTCGTGTTAGTTACACTATTTATAACTCAAGAACGGCTGTACCGATTTTCTGAAAATTGGTGAGCAGGAAGCTTAGAGCCAGGAGACGGACATAGGATATTGTTTATCCCGTTCGACAGCGTTCCTGTGTGAGAACGCACGTTTTTGCACGTTTCCGCACGTTTTCGCGTGATTTCGCATGTTAGCGGTCATTGTTGCCTGTTGACTGCGTCACGAATGAAGATGAAGCCACCAACTATCCAATTGAATTTTTAAACTCCTTGGATATGCCTGGCTTACCACCGCACAATTTACGCCTAAAAGTTGGCTCCGTAGTAATCATGCTTCGAAACATAAACCAACCAAAACTGTGCAACGGTACGCGTTTGGTGGTTAGAAAATTGATGAACAATGTAATTTACGCGACGATACTCAAAGAAAACTTTGAAGGTGAGGAAGTTCTCATTCCGAGGATTCCGATGATCCCAACCGATATGAGGTTTCAATTTAAAAGACTTCAATTTCCGATTGCATTTCCGTCTTGCATTCGCCATGACCATCAACAAATCACAAGGCCAATCCTTGAAAGTTTGTGGTTTGAATCTAGAATATCCATGTTTTCCCATGGTCAATTATATGTGGCATGTTCACGGGTCGGAAGATCATCTGCGTTGTTTGTTTTTGCGCCTGATAATAAAACAAAAAATGTCGTGTATCACAAGGTGAAGAGTGCAACCTATGCATCAAAATACAGGAACAATAATGAGTGATTAATCTACTTAATTTTTTTATTTTTTATTTATTTTCTAATAAACAATTTAACTTAATAAATTCCAAAATCTGCTTATTTATTGCCTTTAACTGCCAGTCCCTATGATTACAGCTTTGTATTTCTCTCTTAAACAAAAATCAATTCCAAAAAAACGCTCTGCTGCGTAATAGATTTTTAAATTATCTATTTAATATCAGAGCGTTTTTTTGAAATTCTTCTTTAGTTGAGAGAAAAACACAAATCTGCAATTGCTTTATTATTACGAGTGCAACAAGGATAGTACAGTTTCTCACAGTGAGTGCGACGCGAGAAAAAGATGGGACCGGCTGTTAAGGCGGAACAGAGTTCGCCGGGTCAGCTAGTATATCTATATATATAAAAGAAAGTCGTGTTAGTTACACTATTTATAACTCAAGAACGGCTGTACCGATTTGGCTGAAAGTTGGTGAGCATGCAGCTTAGGGCCAGGAGACGGACATAGGATACTGTTCATCCCATTCGACAGCGTTCCTGTGTGAAAACGCACGTTTTCGCGTGATTTCGCATGTTAGCGGTCATTGCTGCCTGTTGTAACCCATTGTTGTAACGCCGCACTGATAACAGAAGGCGATAATGATAGACGCCTTTCGTTCGACGTTATCTATATATATAAAAGAAAGCCGTCTTAGTTACACTATTTATAACTCAAGAACGGCTGTACCCATTTGGCTGAAAGTTGGTGAGCAGGAAGCTTAGGGCCAGGAGACGAACATAGGATACTGTTTATCCCGTTCGACAGCGTTCCTGTGTGAGAACGCACGTTTTCGCGTGATTTCGCATGTTAGCGGTCATTGTTGCCTGTTGTAACCCATTGTTGTAACGCCGCACTGATAACAGAAGGCGATAATGATAGCCGCTTTTCGTTCGCCGTTATATCTATATATACTACATCTATTATATACTTACGTTATACCCATATATACTTCACCTATGCACCAAAATACAGGAATGATTAATGAATGATTAATCTACTTAATTAATGAATGATTAATCTACTTAATTTTTTTATTTGCATTTTCTAATAAACAATTTAACTTAATAAATTCCAAAATCTGCTTATTTATTGCCTTTAACAGTCGATCCCTATTATTACAGCTTTGTATTTCTCTCTTAAACAAAAATCAATTCCAAAAAAAAACGCTCTGCTACGTAATAGATTTTTTATTATCTATTTAATATCAGAGCGTTTTTTTGAAATTCTTCTTTGTTTGAGAGAAAAACACAAATCTGCAATAGCTTTATTATCACGAGTGCAACAAGGATAGTACAGATAGTACAGTTTCTCACAGTGAGTGCGACGCGAAAAAAAGATGGGACCGACTGTTAAGGCGGAACAGAGTTCGCCGGGTCAGCTAGTATATATATATATATATAAAAGAAAGTCGTGTTAGTTACACTATTTATAACTCAAGAACGGCTGAACCGATTTGGCTGAAAATTGGTGAGCAGGAAGCTTAGAGCCAGGAGACGGACATAGGATACTGTTTATCCCGTTCGACAGCGTTCCTGTGTGAGAACGCACGTTTTTGCACGTTTTCGCACGTTTTCGCGTGATTTCGCATGTTAGCGGTCATTGTTGCCTGTTGTAACCTGCGCCTGATAATAAAACAAAAAATGTCGTGTATCACAAGGTACTTAACTGAAGAGTGCAACCTATGCACCAAAATACAGGAACAATAATGAATGATTAATCTACTTAATTTTTTTATTTGTATTTTCTAATATACAATTTAACTTAATAAATTCCAAAATCTGCTTATTTATTGCCTTTAACAGCCGGTCCCTAGCTTACAGCTTTATATTTCTCTCTTAAACAAAAATCAATTAAAAAAACGCTCTGGTACGTAATAGATTTTTTAATTATCTATTTAATATCAATTTTTTTGAAATAATCCTTTTTTTTTTGAGAGAAAAACACAAATCTGCAATTGCTTTATTATCACGAGTGCAACAAGGATAGTACAGTTTCTCACAGTGAGTGCGACGCGAGAAAAAGATGGGACTGGCTGTTAAGGCGGAACAGAGTTCGCCGGGTCAGCTAGTATATATATAAAAGAAAGTCGTGTTAGTTACACTATTTATAACTCAAGAACGGCTGTACCGATTTGGCTGAAAATTGGAGAGCAGGAAGCTTAGAGCCAGGAGACGGACATAGGATACTGTTTATCCCGTTCGACAGCGTTCCTGTGTGAGAACGCACGTTTTCGCACGTTTTCGCGTGATTTCGCATGTTAGCGGTCATTGTTGCCTGTTGTAACCCATTGTTGTAACGCCGCACTGATAACAGAAGGCGATAATGATAGCCGCTTTTCGTTCGCCGTTATATCTATATATACTGCACCTATTATATACTTACGTTATACCTATATATACTTAACCTATGCACCAAAATACAGGAACAATAATGAATGATTAATCTACTTAATTTTTTATTTGCATTTTCTAATAAACAATTTAACTTAATAAATTCCAAAATCTGCTTATTTATTGCCTTTAACAGCCGATCCCTATTAATACAGCTTTGTATTTCTCTCTTAAACAAAAATCAATTCCAAAAAAAAAAACGCTCTGCTACGTAATAGATTTTTTTATTATCTATTTAATATCAGAGCGTTTTTTTGAAATTCTTCTTTGTTTGAGAGAAAAACACAAATCTGCAATAGCTTTATTATCACGAGTACAACAAGGATAGTACAGTTTCTCACAGTGAGTGCGACGCGAGAAAAAGATGGGACCGGCTGTTAAGGCGGAACAGAGTTCGCCGGGTCAGCTAGTCTATATATATATATATATATATATATATATATATATATATATATATATATATAATGTAAAAATGAAAGTAATTGTATTTATCCACTTTGATTGCCTAAGTTCAAACTTCACGAAACAGAGATCAATGTCACAATAAGAATTATTAGAACACAAGCGTTCTAATTATATTTGGCCCAATATCAACAAAAATCAATTTCGTAAAGTAATATGAAGACTAACCCATGGCCTCCTACAACTACAGTACTATTCGTATGTCACCTTCACTATGAACAATCTAAAATTATGTAATGCAATACATTAATGTCGCTAACGTGTTTTCTAGCATTCCTAAAATAAATATTTCCTGAACAGTAGACGAAATACACTACAATAGGTTTTTAAAATAGCGATGAAATAAAAACTGAAAACCAGGATCAAAGGACGTAAACATGTAAATGTAAAAAACTACATGCACCTTTCCACCATTGGTGAAGCATCAAATCATCAACATTATGAATATCATAACCGTCTTGTCTGAAAGGCAGCAGAGAGCACTTGGATCAAGCCTTAAGGATGCGTATAAATCAACACCCACCCGTGCGGCGCCGGTTGGAAACAAAGCTCGAGAGAGAAGACTCGATGTGGGCACGTGCCGGCACCGACGGCAGACGGGATGAAGCGGGCGCCCAGGGGCAATTCAATACCAGCAAAGCCCTAAATTCCTGGGAGCTTTAGAATATACTGCTTTCTCAAGGATAGTTACAAAATATTCCAAATTACATTTAACAGACTTTCCTAGGTTTTGTTACAGTCCTAATTTAATCGTCGAGTATGAGATCAAGTAAACGCGAAGTAGTAGTTAGTAGTGTGATTGATATGTTGGCGTAATTTCGTTTCAACTAATGAGAAGACCAAAGGAAGGACAGTAACAGACGTCAACGCCAGGAAATGAATAAATAATTTAAAAAGAGTTTGGTAGATTAACATGTACTCGTCTTTAACGGTACGTTCCCCTTCAGGAGTTTTTCTTACGCCGTACCTTATGGATCCTTTCCGCATCTTTGATGCGACGGAGACTGTCGGGGGTAATGCAGAATTCAAAATGTTAGAATGCTTTAGGGAGTAGATTTTGTAATGGTTTAAAGGCGTCAGCCTAAACACATAAAATCAGACTAGATAATTTATATGTGTAATAACTACCAATACTTTTGATATGGAGCAGCGCGAGAGTCACGACAATCAAATGGACGACTTTACACTAGGACGTGGAGGGTGATGTGGTGAGGTGGGGTAGGAATCGGGAGAAGGGTCGGAGAAGGGGTGTGGGGTTAGAGGTAGAATAGGCGGCAGGGTGGTGTGGGCAGCGAGACGGTGGGGATGAGGAGGGCGGGCGACAGGACGAGGCGGGCGGCAGAACCAGGGGCGGCAGGACGAGCAGGTGGCAGGACGGGAGGGCGGCAGGACCAGGGAGGGGCAGAACGGGAGGGCGGCGAGACAGGCGGGTGGCAGGACCAGGGGGCGGCAGGACGGGCGGGCGGCAGGACGGGCGGGCGGCAGGACGGGCGGGCGGCAGGACGGGCGGGCGGCAGGACGGGCGGGCGGAAGAACGGGCTGGCGACAGGACGGGCTGGCGCCAGGACGGGCGGGCGGCAGGACAGACAGGCGGCAGGACGGGCGGGCGACAGGACGGGCGG
>BLKR01006161.1:0-63421 GCA_011170035.1 Teleogryllus occipitalis
GCGCTCCCGTCGCCCTCCCGTCGCGCTCCCGTCGCGCTCCCGTCGCGCTCCCGTCGCCCCCGTCGCCCCCGTCGCCCCGCCGCCAGTGAACCGCCATCCTCTGGCCGCCGCCCCGCGACCCCGAGGCCGGTCCTTCACCACTACTATTGCCGTCACCACTAGTACTTCCCTCGCTGTTTCCAACTCCATCTCTAGCCCTGTTAGCACTATCGCCAGTTTGACCATCACTCTCGCTACCGCCATTGCCTCATTCACTGTCGTCGTCGCCACGGCCATCCCTGCCGCAGCCCTCACAGTCACTCATCACCATTAAAAAACATCACAGTCTTCGCCATCTTCGCCGTCACCGTCACCATCACCGTCGCCGGCGTTATCACTGTCACTGCCGTTATCACCGTCGCCGTTTCAGCCACTGTCATCGTCACCGTCGTTATCGCCTTCACCGCCTCTGCGACGGGCAACGCCTCTGCTCGGAGTTGAGACGCCAACGTTGAGAACGGAATGCCGCGCTCACCGCAACCCCTTGCCGCCTGTCGCTCTGGGCTTAAGCTGTTAAAACAAACGGCGACTTGCGCAAGTGTTTCCATTCTCCACTCCGACTATAATCTTATGCCATAACAAAGTTTACGGAAGGCGTGGCGAGGATTTGTGTCCAGGGAAATCTCCATGTTGTCTTCTAATAGTAAGAACAATATCAGCTGAAACATCTCTATTAGTTTTGAGGATTAAATGCATTGAATAATGCTCCCATGTATGTAACGTGATGAACTGATAAGTAAAATTCAAATCTTGATTATTCTAGAGCTATAAAATTACAGTGAATGCTTGGACGATGAATTACTCTGCAAGAATAAGTGATTGACTGGAATATCGTAAAGTGAAAACCAATGACTAAGTATGAATAAATCTTCCTACATTGTGTATTAAACTTATGTATTGATAGTAATATGTGTATTTTATTCCTCTTGTCAGTCGATTGTTAGTGAATTATTCTTTATGAGAATTATTCCAACAAAGGTAAATATTTTGTGGTATTTGGTCAGAAGATGATCCCCAAAATCACATACAGATGCAACTCTGGCTATTCCTCACCTTTACATTTTTAATAGGAATGAATAAAAAACTTGCTATCGTTTGAATAAGTACCCAAGAAACAGTTCAGAAAACAAAATTCAAGGAACAGCACTTCCAAATTGGAGTCCAAACCGTTTAAATATAAAATGGCATGGAGTAACCAAAGGTGCCCCTGAATGTGATTATAAGGTTAGCAAATTCTGACCAAAAACTACAGAATTGGCGTATGCATTCCTCTTCTAGACCCTATAGTTTGATTATTGAAGATAGAGAACAGTGTTGTGTTGTACTCACTAACTCTTTCACTGCCTATTTTCCAGTAATTAAAATTATTTTTTATATTTATTTATGACATTTTTGCGAAAATAATAACCTATAAAAATCATTATATTTGTAATTGCACATTTTAAATTTATTGTACATTTTCGTTTATTTGCATGTTACCTTTGAAACAGTGTTACTTGAAATTGCATATGGACATTTCTAATTTGCTGACACAGAGTCAACGAGTTAATCTCAGTCTTTAAAAAAATAACGAACTTGTTACATTGAGCGCTTTTTGACAACATACAATTTTACACTCTTCATGAAATCTTATTAAATTTATTACATCAAACTTTTGAATAAAATATGTGAAACATTTTTAAATTCTCATTGATACTCATCCAAAGTAAGAAGTGTTCTCTGGAAAATGATCGTACACGTAAGATAAAGGTTCCATGAATGGCATCCAAGTACGGTACATCGCTAAAGAAATGCAGTATGTTCCAGTGAAATATATTAAACTTTATGTAGATGTTCTAAATTGCGTAGTAACCAACAAAGAATGAAGAATGATTATCTCTTCAAAATAAGTTATTTTTCCATATTGAATTTATTTAAAAAATGCAGTTTCTCAGATTGACCTACGACATTATTAAGCTATAAAATTCAATGAATCACTTTACAAGTAAAAAATGCGAAAAAATGTGACCATTCGTTAATATCAGTTAAAAAATATTTAGAGAATATTGTGTACTTACACTTTGTAGTAAGAGCAGTATCCCAGGAAAAGAATCCCAATTTTAACTTACCTGAAAAAGACAAAAATATAAATGGTACGAAATTACTTATATAACTTGTTTCCTTATTGATATGCGTGTACAAATGTAAGCTATTAATTAATTTAATTAGTTAAAGAACAGAAATATCCTTCCACAAAACTAAACCATTTTTGTAAGGGCTATAATGAAGTATTATAGCAGAATCAAACTTTTCAGCGACGATCCCCTCTCCAAAGACACAAGTTGTAGTTATGTGGGTGTATCACACTCCTTCAAAAGTACCGTTAGCTTCTGGAAATATTGAGTTATAACCCTTGTAAATATTCGAATTTGCAAAAGCCGTTTATAATTCATTTTCTGGGATTAAAAATATGACTTGTAAAAGTAGAAAACCAAATAAACATGAGGTTTTTTGTATAGTCTGTCAAATGTATTATAATGCGAGCACGAGAAAGGGAGAGAACATTCATATTTAACATTAAAAATCCTTTGATCGTTGTTTTAATTAACAGAAACCGGAGAATACATTTGAAAATTAAATTATTTCTTTCACGGAGCCGACGTTAATAACGTGTTGTTAAATGTTCAGCAAATTTAAACATGTCGAAAAAATAACCCATTTCAAACTCATTATAGATATTTGTGCTGCACATCAACAGTATAATTTTCTCCTTCTTCTTCGTCTTCTTCTTATTCTTCGTCTTCTTCGTCTTCTTTTTCGTCTTCTTCTTTTTCGTCTTCTTCTTTTTCGTCTTCTTCTTTTTCTTTTTCTTCTTTTTCTTCTTCTTCTTCTTCTTCTTCGTTTTCTTCTTCTTCGTTTTCTTCTCCTTCTTCTTCTTCTTCTTCTTCTTCTTCTTCTTCACGGTTTAATTTTTTAATACAGTTCCCTATTCAACTTTTTAGAACTCTGAATATCCTCTATTTCTTTTCCCTATAGCTCTGTATATATTCATCATTTTTGAAAAATTCAATCATCCTTTTTTTCCGCACGAGAGCCATTTAGCCTGGTAGTCCGTGAATCCCTTCAAAATGCTTTTATTGGTCACTTTGAATCTTACGTTATCGTTGTGTTCTTCTATATCTTAAAATGAAACGCAAGAAATTTCTTTGAGTCGTTTGTATTCTTTGTTTTTAGTAGGGGGCGTTATGGGCCAACATTCTTCTCTCCATAGAGATGTGGGGACTATCACCATTTTACAAAACTGTCGAATTGATTCATCTGTGGATTAATAAAGCTGAAATAATACCAAAAATATAGCATAATCCAAAAATATTTTGCATGTTACATTTGTTCGCGTAGTGTAATTTTAAGGCCAGATTAATTCTTCCGGAGATCTCGGAGCTGTCTTTGTATGAATGCACTTCACTATTCAATGGCAATTTGTTTACGTACGGGATAAAACTGTTTATTTTCTTGTCAGGAAGTGATTACAAACAATTCTATTTGTTAACCAAAATATTTAATGCGACTTCTACTTTTCAAGAAAATTTTAAATAGCCAATTGGGTATATTGAAAGATAAGCCACACTAAACAATTACATTAGTATTTTATTTTATCTGCTAATATGTGAGTAAAAAAATTATGAACTAAAATATATTGTGCCAGGAAAGTCTCTTCGCACTGGGCTTAGTCAGGACCTCGAAGTGAAAATTGCATTTATGTTGGTAGCGACCAGATCACTGGGAAACAAGTGAAGGGGATAGCACTCCCAGCCTATATTATGATCTTGGTGAGTACACAATTTATGTTTTCAAGCCCCAGCTCGTGCTGCCAACATAATTTCTGTTGCTAGCTCTCTCTCTCTCTCCCTTTCTCTCTCTCTCTCTCTCTCTCTCTCTCTCTCTCTCTCTCTCTCTCTCTCTCTCTCTCTCTCAGAAGGTGCCACTGCGGAGAGACTTTCCTCGTGCACTGTGCAATAAAGTTGGAGCCGATTTGTAAAATCACTAATTGATTTATTCTACATTGAATAGTTTTTCCGGGTGCCTTCTAAGCACCGGGTCCCGGAGCTGCCGCTCCTAACGCTTCGTGATAAATCCGGGCCTGAGATATTTAATTAAATGCTCCTCTTTTGTATCAAAATTAGATGTCTGTAATACTTGCTTAGGAAGGTTCGATTCTTGCTTAGGAAGGTTCAACATGTCCGTTTATAAGAGCACACATCGTCTACTGCCCATATACGGTGCTTACACTATAAACAATTTGTCATTCAAACTGAGAAAACCTTTGAGTCCATTGTACGACGTTTATTGCATTGTACAATGTCCTCTCTCGTTACGCAGCACATCGCAAAGCAACTCTAACGTCATCTTTACTTGTACCATTGATACTCGTAGGAGCGTTAAATGGTACCCTTTCTGGAGCATCCTGTATTGTGAATGTGTAGAGTGCATGTAATTTTACATTTAACATGTTCTCTCGAAGAAGCACTTGTTTCGTTTCCCAAAACGTCCTATTCAAAAGAGAACTACCAAGGTGCAACTGCTGTTGTGGAGACGCCGCAGTCTCCCCACCCCCCGCTCATTTGCCGCCGCCGCCGCCGCCGCCGGAGGCGCGTCGAGTTAAGAGACCGGGGAGTGCAGTGGGAGTGCGACTGGGAGCAGCGGTGCTCAGGCGGAAGGTCGGAGGTCGTGGGCGGAAGGGGTGGGAAGGTGGATGAGGGGTGAGGACGGGGTTTTGCAGGTACAGAGCAGAGGTAAGGGTAAAGTCTGGCGGGTCGGAGCTGAGCACTGCAGAGTTCATTGCGGAGCGGTTTCGGAGGATGACGGGCGGGGGACGTAACGTGAGGGAGCGTAACGTGAGGGGGCGTAACGTGAGGGGGCGTAACGTGAGGGGGCGTAACGTGAGGGGGCGTAACGTGAGGGGGCGTAACGTGAGGGGGCGTAACGTCGGGTGGCGTTACGTGACGGTTGGGGTTACGTGACGGGGACGTTATCTGACGCGAGGTGTAACGTGTGGTGTTGTGTGACGGGCGCAGCGCGACGAAGACGTGGCGTAGGAGGGTTGAGGTATGGCGGTGTTGGAATGGGTCGGGAGAGATATGGGAACAAGGCTGAATGAAACGAGGCGGAGCGGCGGTGCTCAGGTCAGAGGTCGGGGTGGTGAGGTCGGAATGTGGCGGACAGAGTTTTGTCGGGCGTGTAGGATGGGGTGGAGAAGGGTAGATAAAGACGAATGAAGGGTGTTTTGGGGCTCAGCTTAGGCGGATGAATGGTGCTTGCAGGGGCGGGATAGTTTAGCGGAGTGTGACGGGAAGGGATAGATACGAATTTATTAAAGTTCGCTTTGAGCTAATGATCAATAGCAAACTTGATTATAATTACAATTAGGACAGTTACAAAACCTTTACGATTATTTACAAATAGATTTAAAATTAGAGGTTGATATCCTAGTTCTAATTAATTTCTAGTTATCTCTAAATTGACTTATAGCTTATCTAATACTTCACTTTATTTCACTACACTACACTGCACTGCGCTCCCCTCCACTACACTACTCTCCATTTCACTGTATAAGGGACATGACCATATTATTATTATTAATTAATAATAATAATAATAATAATAATAATAATAATAATAATAATAATAATAATAATAATAATAATAATAATAATAATAATAATAATAATAATAATAGCGACGTAGTCGGTGGGGTTGTGGAAGGAGGGGCTATGTTAAGCGAGTCGTGGTAGGAAGGGCGGGGGAGGGCTAAGTGCGCTGGGAGGAAGGACGCGGAGCAGAGCGTGGCGGAGCGTGGCGCACGGCGGGAGCACAAGAAGGGTGGAGGAGATGAGGAGGCTGCGTTGGGAGAGAGCTGAGGCGGAAGGTCGGAGGTCGTGGGCGGGAGCGCCTGCGGTGAGCGGCGAGCCCCAAGTTCGGAGCACGCTTGCGAACACGGGAGCTCCCGGAAAGAAACGAATTTTCCGCTTGTGTCACTCGCCCCGCCACGTTGGCTGTCGTGTCCATATTCACAGCATCGAACACCTCCAATAGTGTTTGCTGAACCCCCTCCGTGTGACTTTCTCGCACAAAAAGTTAGTCGTGGACTCTCGTCTAATATATACAGTGAAGTTATCAACATGCATTTTAAAACGTGCCTTTTTAGCCGTCTAGCACATGTACAGAGAGACAATCAAACTCTGAGTCCTACACGGGATTCAAAATCCTGCCCCATCAATCCGAGGTACGTCATTCCTGCATTATCGACCTTAACTTCTCGGGTCGGTTCAATATTAATCAGTGGATAACATAAGTTTGTAGAATAATTATTCATATGAATAATTACAATTATCTGAATACTGACAAAGTGAAACGCATCCTCTTGTTTTAAGGGAAGCCTACCTCAAAAATATGAAAATGTAGGGCAACGTTGGGTATGGCAATTAAGTAAGTTTTTGGCATCGCTCGTAGCTACTGTGGGTTCAGCTGCTACATGCACATAAAATTTGGGTGCTCATTATGCACTTACACGAATGTGGGGCCCCATAGTTACGGTCCTATTCGACTTACCCTTACTTCTGCCACCTTCTATCCGATTCCTCTCAATTCCGAAAAGCGAAAATTACTGTCCGTCCTGAGTGTTTGGAGGTATTATAAGGGCACGTTTTCATGATCCCCAGAATAACTATTCCCACTCCTTTACTAGTTTAGTTTAATTCAGAACAAATGGTAGTAGCACAAGTTGATGATGAAATAAGATAACCAGAAATGTTTACTTCCTTGTAACAGAAACTATTTAGCATGGGAAAAGAGCTGCAGGTTTGATATAATATTCCTGTCGACAAAATAATCAACCCCCCTACTCTTCTCGCATGTAGTGAATTTAGAGCTCAAGAAAACGTGCGCTGATAACATAATTATAGCTCACCGAGGTCATCCTTTAAACCCAGAATCCCTAGCTAGTGAGAATTGCAGTTGCGAACCATTTAGAAAACTTAAATGGTTAGTGTCATGGCTTGTGTGTTCGGGAACGAACTTCTGCTTGATAATTTAGTCTGGACTATTTTATAACATTGCTTTTTGTTCCGATTTATCATTTTTTTCAGTCACATTCATACCGTGTTTTGAATAGTTAAATTTTAATTGAGATTTGAAGAACAGTGTTTTAACTTTGGTTTATAAATGTCACCATTGTCGAACGGTTAATGGAGGTTATGAGATAATGTTAATACCATTTTTAATATCAATTAATAAAAGCTTTTCTGTGCGTTACCAGAAACGAGAGGCGTTTGTGTGTTAAAACTTACATTAAACCCGATTTCGTCGCCGTACATCGAACAGAACCAACCACTCTTAAAAGAAAACTAGTATAGAACTCAAAACCGAAGAAATGGAAATGGTAATAAATTATGTGATTATGCCAATGATCACACATTAAGACTTAATTGTCAAAAAAAATGTTGAAGTCTTTGGAAGCTAGTGCTGTTTTCCGCCTGCAATATTTGAAAAAACAATATTTGTCTTTCCACCAGTTTACCAAGTCTTCATGAACTATTTCACATTTATCATCACTTTTTGCATTCAGTTTTATATAATAACATTGCGGAGGAAACGAAAATGTATCATTGCAACGAACGAGAAAATACCTAAATACTAACATTGCAAAACTTGTTTTTGACAGCCTCCTTGGTCTTACTCCTCCACCTCCCTTCACTGTTATCATCGTTATCTACAGTTATTTATCTTCCTAACGACATTAATAACAATCAAAACTCTACTTCTACTCCCCATACAGTAATCCTTCACTTCTTTTATTTTCTCATATAATAGTATGTATGGAGTTTCCTACACAAAATGCCCCTGAATAAATGTTAGAAACTTCTAGGGCATGTAGAATAGTCGAAGAATATCACTTTGTCTCAATGAACACGTGGTGGGATATTTCATAACAAAATTACACATGTCTGTCCTGAAGCCGAGGTCGCTAAGAAATGGGTGCAATGTTGAGCTCGGTTCTTCGAAGATTCGTGTCCCGCGTAGGCATGGTTTTTCCCTTGTGGCATGTTGGACCGTTGCTCCCACCATGCATCACCCTTACGAATTCAACCCTTCGTTCCAGACACTGTAGTATGGCATAGAAGCATGCACGCGTTTCTCCTCGGCGGTAATTCCTGAGCATTTGATCTCATACTGCTAACAGTGTGATGCTAGCGACGCCAAGAGACCTTCCGTACTGACCTACGGACACGGCGGAGCGCTACCTTGACGTAGTCTACGGCCCTTTCACCGGATAATTGTCGGCTGGCATGTAGGGGCTCAAAGGCTACGTAACATCGGATTTAGTAAGTGCAGGACAAAAACACGGGCCCGGCCTCACCAGTGTCAAAATGAGGAAACCGTTGTGTCATGGAGACATCACGTGGAAGTTAGCCAGTCTCAGCCGGCGTTTGGACGTTGTTTACAGCCATCGAAGTAGTCGTTTCCTCAAAAAACTCGAAAGAGTCGAAGTGATAAAAATGTACTTATTGTAACATTTGTTCCTGACATGTGTCTCCTGTCGATGGGGAGACATGTGTTCCGCATCGTCTGGGAGGCACACAAAATTGCTTTGGCTGTGCCAGGACGGGTACCTGCCGAACACGCTATGTTGCCTGCCAATCAGTATCAAATTCCACATAGGTAATTTAGTTATTTAAAATTTCCAACAGTGTTTATTGGCAAAACATCTGAGAGTCTTCGCCCTTCCTACGTATAAGCCCTAGAAATTTGTTACATTGATCTCAAGAACCCTGTACAAAAAGTTAGAAATGCTGCAAAAAGTCGATGACGAGAGTTTGTCGAAATTTCACGGGAAAACAGGCGTTCGTAAAATTTCGCCCGTCTCCATTTACCTTTTACCCTACCATTCCTTTTACATCTTTCATTACATCCACCTCCGTAACGCCAACTCCACTTCTACCCGTACACACTAATTCCCCTCTTGCTCCTTTCCTAACCCTTTCTGCCCCCACAACACCACGCCCCTGCCGCGCCGACATTTTCCTTTTACCCTACCATTCCTTTTACATCTTTCATTACATCCACCTCCGTAATGCCAACTCCACTTCTATCTGTACACTCTAATTCCCCTCTTGCTCCTTTCCTAACCCTTTCTGCCCCCACCCCGCCACGCCCCTGCCGCGCCGAGGGTTTCTGCGCGGTAGAGCCGCTGCTGGAGCCGCCGCGGGGCGCCCCACCGGATTTGAGGCACCGCTTAATGCAATTTCCTAGAGTCAACCCGAGTCGGGAGCGCGCCGCGCCGCGCCGCACCGGCTCCCGTAATGAGCGATGCAGGCAGGCAGGCAGCGGCGCAGCCACGTTCTCGGAAGGCAGAGGTGGACGCGTAACGTGCAGGTGCTCTTGCGGAAGCGCGGATGGGATTTGAAAAGTGCACGAATGTTGAATCGCTGGGCCAAAGATGAAAGTGGTCCGTTAAACACGTATAAATTTCTTCCATCTCTGCTTATCTAAATTAAATTGTTTTTTCTACTCCCATTGTGTAATTCTGTCATTTGATGGCTGCAACCCGTTGCGTAATGATACTTATTACGATACAGATTTCATTATGATACAGGATCGTCACAGAGAAGCATTCAAACCAAGTACTGAGATCATTAATCTTAGAGAATCGTTCTAGTAAATGTCTTGTTCGATTGTGTACATTAAAATTGCATTTCATGTAATATTATGTTTATCAGGTTTAATTTCTTTTATTATCAGTAATTTGTATGTGGAATATTATATAAAATAAATTGGATCGTAATTTCACTTTCATCCTATTTGACTAGCGCAGTGGTAGTGGTAGAGGGAACATTCGACTGACGCTAAGATCAGAACGCAAGCTATTGTGTGTGATATGTTGCTGCTGTGTGTTTGTCCTTTAAATCCGACCAATTCTTTACTTTGGAATGTCTAGTGAATAAGAGGAGGAGTTGTCACCTTCAGAAATAAGAGAAAAAGCGAAAATGGTGACCTCGCAATTATTGTAAGACAACTTTTGTATTCTTTTGTACTGGTAAACCAAAGCCACCTGCGGTAGGTAGGGTAGTTGTTCGCTAGGTGGCCTTGGCTGAATCTTGGACGTCAACTGCCACGAAACGATTCACTGCAAAAGTTTAAGTTATAAAATTCGTAGAAAAAGTACCGTATGAAACTCGATGTAATGGGTATTAATACACTCGTGTGAAGTTTACGATACTCGCTCGTACCGCGCTCGTATCGTAATATCACACTCGTGTATTAATACCCATCGTTACATCATCGTTTAATAATGAACTATTATTACATTCTGTTCTATATATTTTATAATAAACTAGTGGATCTGGTAATGATTCGCTATTGCTATGTACTATTCTTACTGGTCACGTGATTGTTAATCATGTTTTACGCTACTCTGCAAAAAAAAATAATAGATGAAACACGTTCTCGCGAGTGTGGGCTTGTTCTGTGTCCTAGTTTGGACATAATTGTCACTATCCTATTGTTAAAACGTCCTCCCTCAAGTTTGGGCATGCATTCGCTATGTCTTGGAGAAGTTTGATTTACTTGTCCGAGGTAACGTTCAAGCAATAATTCCGGCCGATATTTCACAATTGCAGGAGCAAAATATGCAGCGAAGACACGCTTAATACTTCAGGGTGCGGCGGGTTGCGTGAAGATTCTGTTGAGGGGCGCGTGAGTCAGCATGAACACACAAACTCATTGACAACGCCCCCATTTTGCGTCTATGTACAACAGACATTCGCACATTCCCATTGTACTACGACTAGGAATTTTGCGGATGTGCAGACAATAATTCGACAAATTTTTATCGCAATCGAATGAACGGTAAGACAATGTCTAAAATACAATCAAATAAACATTAATTTTTATATATTAGGTATATAGAATTGAGTTCAATTTCACTATTATTTCAAGTTTAATTGTAGTTTGGTGGAATTGCGTAAATATACACAATGACTAAGTAATTACTTTGTTCCTTTGAGCAAAGTAGTAAGTACAGGTGTTCCGAAAATGTGGGTGAACAATGCTGGCAGAGCGCGAGAAGATTCTCGGAAGGAAATGGTGGATACGTAACGCGGAGGTGCTCCTAAGGAAACTTGTTCAAGTAGCACAAAACAGATTTTCGGAGGAGAGAGACGTACATGGAACATGGTAAAGTGGTCGCAACAGAACTTCATCCAGATGCAAGATCCTTCGCACACTTGACGAGGATAAACGTTTCCGAAGAGTTTTGTAACCGCCATACAATATGAAATAAATTGATCACAACGTTTCCACCTAGTTTTGTCATTTTCTGTACTTAATATAAGGATCCAGAAGAAACCATATTCTACCTATGGACAATCTGATTTGTACCTGTGGCCAAACAATTCAGATTCTGTAAAACCCTAAAATTGTATTTAAAATCTAGTCAATTACGTCAAGAGTATGTTTCCTCAATTATTCATAATACCTTTACATTCGAATAAGATAATATTTTTGAAATTTGAGTTCAACATTTCAATTCTAATTCTGCCTTAAGTGTAATAAGTAATGTTTTTCTTTTCCGCGAACATTTTAAGAAAGAAATTAAAGTTTTTGATTACATTTTGAAAATTCAAGGTGAGTTTAGTCTTAAGTATCAATTATAATAAAAATTAATTTCAATACACATCAAGATTGTAGACCGAAAATATGACAAATTAAGGATTTTAATTAACAATCACATACTAATGCAATTTAAGTAGCCGTAAAACACCGATTAAGGGAGGGGGTCAACAGTAGATTACTGAATAAATTGCAAAATAACCGAGGAGGCATTTCATATATTTTAGAGTTAATAAAGCTTTATAAATAGAGAATGATTATATTGTTTATAAATTATTTCTGTTCCCTTTTTGGTTCCTGCTTTTGTAAAATATTAGAAACGAGATACTGTAAGATATTTGAAACTTTACATTATAGGGATGCTGCGTTTTGAGGTAAACATAGCTCATTATATACTCAATTTCCTTGAGGTAATGAGAGCTTTTCAGTGAATAAGATGATGAAATTATGAAGTAAATTCATAGAATTTATGAAAAGGTAATTAGTCATTTTAATGTTTGTAGTTTATTTTAACCCTTAGAATCTAAATGAAAATGGAATATCTATTAATGTAAACACAGATTATTTACGATTATGGTTTTGTATTAACTAATTTCAGACTGATAACTGAAAACAGATTATTTACGATTATGGTTTTGTATTAACTGATTTTATATAGAATTTGTACTAATATACATCCCATATTTGCAAAACATCTTTCATTGCGTACTTTTATGAACTACATTTTTCAGTGAAATAAATGATTTTTAATGTATTATAATTCATCTCTTTAGGAATTTTCTATTTTAGTTCCCATCCGCGCAACTTGTAGTAAATGATAGCTGGGGAAAATTCGGATAAAGAGAGGAGGTATAAGAACAGAGTTTATGAAGCAAAGACACCCCCCTGGAATATCTAAGTCAACTCTGGCCGCCGGCACAGTCAGGTTGCCGCTTTCGGCGACAACACCAGGAACAGTACAGCGAATTAAAATATATTATATCTCTCTACGCTTAAACATATTTGTTACTTTCGAAAAGTATTCTCGTCGAAATTGTCCAAAACTCACTACTAGGAGGTGTTTAGAAATCGAGTTCCCCGCTTGCCCATCCAGCCATTGATCTTTTTGAGAGCAAGTTTAAATTTTAATTATGAATTTCAACAACAAATCCATGTTTCCAATCACAGTCGAATAATGATTCATTAATTGGAATTTTGACAGTTCTCACAGAATGTAGACAATCTGATCCTTAGCAATTTCTAGGGATTTTTCGAGAGAAAATCATGAATAGGAGTTCTCTTCTTCAGCAGCAAATCGTTTCTGATCCGTTCCATCGAAAATGTGTATGGGATGTTGTCATCAGTGCTCACTGCGAGCCTGACGACCTTAAACTGTTTATTGAACCAGGGTGAGGAAGGTAGGCCAACAGTTGCGTGAACTTTCGGGTGAAATATATTTTATTTACTCCTGAAAATTATCTTCATGTGCTCAGAATCTACATTTTTTACTCAGGGATAAAAATCCCTTTTACCTAATTATAACAAAATTACTCATTTCACTTAAATGCCATTGTTTGCAAAAAAAGTATGAGATGTGATAACAGTCCACGTGATCAATATCGTTCAGGAAGGGGTATCATTTGTACACCTACTCTGGTAAGAGGAGCTTTATTGACTTCCAGGCAAAATTACGGGAAACTAATAAAGCGGCTTCCCAGGGGTAACAACTTTTGCAGCTGTGCGGGTGAATGCACACAGAGTAGTCAAATTAGAAATAACGGGGTGCGAGATCGAATGGCAAAACGCTGAAACTAATCCACTCGAATTCAATCCAATTTCGAGCGAGAGGCAGCGCGTCGGGCGTGTTTGTTAAGCTCGAGAAGTTCCACAAGCGGTGGACTGGATCCGAGAGGAACTAGCAGCACACGGAGGGGAGCAACGCATGGTGCTATCAGTGAAATAATACAGTGGACCCCGGTTACACTGAACTTCTGGGGACTAACATTTTTGGTGCACTATATCAAAGGTTCACTGTATAGATGATGTCAAAATTAAATAAAATTTCTCCACAATGATTGATTTCATTGATATAGATTGGTTTGGTTTGGTTTGTTCTTTTCGTGTTTCCGGGCGCGTCAACTGCTTTGGTCCCGTTAGTGTAGTGCATGCTTTTTCTCGGAAAATGGCGGCGATCTTGCCCCGCTGGATGGCGAGATCCGACGCCGACCTACCGTCGACTAGTGGGGTTTCCCCCTAACTAGGACTCTCCCACCAGTGGGGCACCGCCCCAGCCGGGACACGCTGTAAGCTCCCGACCGGTCTCCCGGAATATGTGGTAGTGTGGTGCATGTTAGTGCAAGTGTGTGTAAGGGGAGAGGATAGGACAAGGAAGAGGAAGGACAGATTGCCCGCGGTTCGTGGCCCGTTTTATAGGGTACTGCTCCGGCATTCGCCTGGTGTTGATCGGAGAAACCACGGAAAACTACCGATCAGAGCAGCCGGCCGCTAGAATTCTCCTCCAGGCAGCGACTGAATTCGACTCATTGATATAGAGATATAGCAAAATACATTAACAGCACGAACTGAAAATTTCAATACATTCATTTGTCCTTAAAAAATTAATTGTTTTCAATTGTTTGCTTCGTAAATTTTTCGTAAGTAATTTTACTAGATCCCTCTCTCCGAAGTTTCTCTCCGCTTGATTCTGCATTTCCACTGTCTAACAAGAAGTATCGTAATGTCGCCTTGACGCCAATGCTTCTTCCACTGTCAGATCACCGTCCCCCTCTCCGAAGGCTCTTTTACTCGCCTAATAACATACGAGATCCTTTCAATAGCGGGATGGTGCAAGCTGCTAATGAAACTGATGTCTTTTCCGCGCGGCGGGGCAGGGTTGCCTGGCTGCGGCAGTCGCGCTTCTTGTCGCCTACGTAGAACACGCGCGCTGTCCCGCGAAATATAACACCAAGTTGGAAACTGAAGCAAGCAATCGCGCGTCGCCGCCGTCAGTTGTTGCCCACGCAGGACACGACCTTTGGTTCCGCAGTGAAACTGAGTGATGTAATGTGATCAGTAAACTCCCCATTGCAGGTCCGCTACCTTCACCCCAGGGGAGACTTATTCGATTACGACCTTTGGCCAACGATGGTTTTTTTATGCTGCCTGGTGTTCGAATTTGTCATACTGAGGTGGTATGTCCTTTACCAGGAGGGAATTAATTTCCAAGACGTTGGATTTCGTACGTTCACTGTAGCTGAGGTTCAGGTTCACTATAACCGAATCTTCTTTGTTTATTTGTAATGTAAGTGAAACGGAACCAGTGATTTAAGTTCATTATAACTGACAATAAACTATATCCGAGTTCACTATAACCGGAGTCAACTCTACATGTTAAGTCAATGCAACTAAAGAGTATTTTAAATTAATTCCATAGTGATCATATTTCCAGGAAGGCGGGAGTGGTGTAAGGAGAAAGGCTCATTGTATTTAAAACTCTTAGTTCGTGGGTTTAAATACGGCTCGTAGTGTATTTTTGAAGTATCTAAATATCAGTAAAAAGAAATTAACTTGAAGGTATTATCTGACCTAAATTAAACCCTTTGACAATATTCGACCCAGTCATAATCTATGTAATTTCTTAGTCAAGAAATGTCATAAGTAAGAGAAAATAGGACTTGAGATCGTCCTTACATCAATCTGGAAGTGAATAGTCCAACTTCGTGCTGCTTCTTAGCAGAATACCAGAGATGATTCTTGTCTGTTCCCATGAAGAATTGGGCTTAGTGTTTTAGTAAAGAGACTAGGTACATAGGATGAACCACTTTGTATTTAAAAAAATACTATTCCCGCATTTTCTGCCCAATCGTTGCAAATTTGTGAATTGATTGATGGATTATTCCTTGTTTCCGATTGCAATACAGTCATTATCCACGTACGTTGAGTGTAGTGAATTCATCATGGGGTGAATGGTGTTCCTTTCCCACTAGAACCTGCCTCGGCTTGCATCGTTTTCTCCTTCAGGTCTCTCCCCCAGTGGAGCACCAGCCCAACTGGGACAAGCTCTAAGCTCCTGACATGTTTCCTGTCATGTGTTATAGTGTAGTATAGTGTGGTGCATGTGAATGTGTGTTGTATGTGTGTGTGTGTGTGTGTGTGTGTGTGTGTGTGTGTGTGTGTGTGTGTGTGTGTAAGGGGAAAGGAATGAAAAATCAGGCGCGGTCCGTGACCCTTTTGTTTGGTTACTACTCCGGCATTCGCGTGATGTTGATGGGAGAAACCACGGAAAACTACCGATCAGTGCAGCCGGCCGATAAAATTCTCCTCCAGACATCGACTGAATTCGACCTAGCTATGCAGCTAGTTGAGAATTGATGCAATTTAGTAAGTGCGAATGATACATGTCTCAACATGATCTTGCATGGCTCCATTATCCAGTATGGAAGCAGTTTTTTGCCTTTGGTTTAAGACTAACAAAATTAGAATTTACTGAAAAAAAATTGAGGCCGTATTAAACGTTAATATGAGACCTAAGCAGTTAAGGAATATTTTTTTTCAAATAATGAGGGTAAAACGAAATTTGTTGACGTTTCACACTGAAATGACTTACCCTTTGCAGATATATGCTTCTGTAATTACGTTATATGTATTTCTCTTCACTTAGGATTGCGAAACTTAGAATAACCTACATTACTTGATTACAGATATTTAATTTGTTATAGGATATTCGAATCATTACGACAGCTGTCATTGAATCTTTTCAATCCGCTACTACACCCCGGCTTTAACGGCACGTATTCAGATCGGCAGCTAGCCAGATCGGCAGCTAGCCAGATCGGCAGCTACAGAGGTCGGACTTTAACATTCGTGTAGAAATATTTTCCACAATTTATTATAACTATTATTGTTATTATTACTATTATTATTACTATTACTATTATTATTATTATTATTATTATTATTCCTAATTAAAGGTCCGATATTTTCAGAAAAATCATACATTCAAATAACAGCAAACGTTGTCTCTAACAAACCGCAATAATGTTTAGTAATTATTTTCCGTAGCGTTATCTCAAAACTAAACTAGACTTTGTGAGTTTGTCTTCTATTACGCAAACGAGGGCCACAAAATTGAGCCCCGCGATACCATTTCGTTCTTGAGTAATACGAGAAGAGTTTAATAAGAATCTTTATAGTTTATAACACCACATCAGAAGGGATCTTTTCGCTTCATTTTGTGAGTAGCATAAAGTTAAATTTCAGTTTACGAGCCCTCAAAGTGTTGTCAAACTTACCCCAGTAAAGTCGAAACTTCATGTTAGATGCAACATTTTATGGTTATTTACTTTTTTTGTGTTCTCGTTTTGAGATAAACCTTACGGCGAGTCAGAAAGGGCTGGTACTTTAACTGGAAAAATGACACCTCCGCTAGGGCGCTCTTCGTAGCCATGCTAAAGGGCGCCTGAGCCCCGCGCCTGTAATTTGTCAGGGCACGTCGCTTTTCTCGTTCCTCCGTAACTACTTTGCTTGTCTCTGAGAGCAGCTTTTTTCTTCTCTTTCTTTAGGTTACGGAATCTCCTCAGGCAGGAGTTCTTTTCATTTATTTCTGTTCGACATTGTCTTTCTGAGAATTTTACATATTATAAAATTTAATGTTCTTGGGAATGACTTTCTAAAGGCGCACTGTGGATTACAATAATTTATAATATAAATTTAATAAAAAAGATTAAAGGAATTTTGAAAAAAATGTTCATTAAAATGGTATTGAGTATATTATTCGATGTATTAGGTGAATAATAACTCTGATATAATTGAACTTTTGTTACAAACAATATTAATGGCGTTCTTAGCTAAATCGTGGGTGCTGAATTGGAACATAAATCCAATTTTTCCTAAGGTTTAATTAAGGTTTGTTTTTGGTCGTTAAAATATTTTCTAATACGTAATAAAACAGAGGGCCGTCCTTAGCGCTGTGGACAGACGGCACTCCACAGCTGGTGTCCGGGTTCGATCCCAAGTGGCATTTGAGGGGGGCAATCAGTTTGCGACAATTTTTTCTGAGTACCTCTGCTTCCCCTGCCAAGACACATTTCACCGGTATACTCCGACAATCATTCTTTTCCCTATCCTGTCATTAACCATCATTCCGCTGAGAATCCAAGGTGGGTTATCGATAGGTAGGGTCCCGTACTGGCGAACTAGAGAGAGAAGGGAAATGGTGAAGGAGGAGAGAGATTAGGAGACGCTCCCTCCCAATACTCTAGTTGCGGATGATGAGTGGATGAATGCCAGGCGGGGCGTATTGCTGGATTGAAGCTGGCCCCTGAAGGAAAACAGCCGAACGAAGTTATGGGATATGGATCACGGGATCAGTCAATTGATAAAACACATTAGTTTGCCAACGTTTCGGAATATGTAATTCCTTCCTCAGGGCTACAATAAACAAAACACAAGCAATGAAGACAACTTGTCTGAACAACATTATTAAAAAATACAAATATATATAAAGCCAAAGTAATATAAACTGTACACACCTTACTAATATGCAAAATGGTCAAACTTCATGTCTGCTTACAGATCAACTCTAACATGGAGTTGCTAAAGCACACTGGTCCATTACAAGCCAAGTGCGATCAGGTCCACCGCCCGAAAGTAAGTGAATGAAAAAAACGTGTTGTGTCAGGACCTCGTGCTAAGCCACTCCATGCCAGAACCATAGCTGACCAAAGTTTAAGTAATGAAACTGAAATGAGTGAAGGGGCTCAGAGCGTAGCGCGCTGACTTGGCATACGGGAAGTCCACGTTCAATCTCCGTGTCGGCCATACTGACTGGGGTTTTTGTGGTTTCCCTCGGTCATTCAAGCGAATGCTGCGTTAACTACGTGAAATCAAGGAGGTTAAGCGAATTTGAAATATCGCGGGTTACTGCTTAGGGAACAGGCTAGGAACCTCGGGATCTAATGGCGCTGAGGTCAATTGCCCTTTGCGGAACGTATAATGGCTGAATACAAATAGACAAATACAAACAGGCGTTAATATCAAAATAATCAACATCAACATAATGGGAAATAGAAGTCAAAACAGTCCCGTAAATGATGGGCCATGCACTCCCCCATGATCTCTCCATTCATGCTACCCCTTCTCCCCATCGTAGTGGCAGGAGATGGGTTTATTCCTCATGCTCATATGGTCCATCCCCATTGATGTATGAAAATCTCCCATTCCGAAGGGATCCAGCGACAAGCTGCGCGACATCAGGGACAATGCGAGTTTAACCAAAGTAATGAGGAGATTAGTAATTTCATTTTTGAATATTGCTTCGTTGGTAAGGTTTCGTTGGCCTTTTATTAGTATAAATGAAAGGCATTTGTTCTCAAGATTTTCGTTCACAAGGTGTGTTGCTATCAGTGGCGCAGTCATCATCTTGCGATCTGCCGTCTTGGAATCAGAAGTAGTTCAGCAGTCGAAATGAAGCTCATAAACGGCATATTAGAAGGAGATGGACGAGTTATCGAAACCTGTTTATCTAGTAAATAAAATAGTTAATAAATTAGTCAGTCATTGAACCGATTAGAGCAAAAAATGAACGCAGTTGAAATTTTAGAACCGAGACGATAGACGAATTGTATAGCCTACCATGTCCGTTATTTGTAATATATGCCGTTTGTCTTTTAATACTCTTTGTAATACCACTATCAGAATAATAATAGAAAAAAACTTGTCTTAGAATAGAAGAACTCGCTCACCATGCTGCCTACTCGCCACCCTTCTCCTTGGATACAAATCATTTAATTCATTATTTTCTTAACAGACGAGACACTGCTAAAATCTTAAAGGGCTTTTCGTTTCTCTGATTACATTAAGACGATATGACACTGGAGTAGACACTTACGACACTTACGTGGACGTTAAAGACGCCACCTTTTCAATTGGGACTATTTATCTGATGTCGCTGAAATACTCGTGAACTGCCGCAAGGGCGAGTTCTCCCATCTGTCGTAATGGATACGACCGGGAGCAGAAGCTCAGTTCATCAATTGATGTCACGGCAGCGCCTTTGACCGGGAGGTCCTAGGTTTGAGACCCGATGGCGGCAGGATTTTAGACACTAGCTTTTCAGCTAGGTCGAATTCAGTCGCAGTCTGCAGGAGAATTCTAGCGGCCGGCTGTTCTGATCGGTAGTTTTCCGTGGTTTCTCCGATCAACTCCAGACGAATGCCGGAGCAGTACCCTAACAAACGGGCCACGGACCGCGCGCGATCTGTCCTTTCTCTTCCTTGTCCTATCCCCTATAATCCTATCCTCTCTCCTTACACACACACTTATACTAACATGCACTGTACTACTACATATTCCGGGAAACCGTTCGGGAGCTTAGAGCTTGTCCCGGCTGGGGCGCTGCCCCGCTGGTGGGAGAGTCCTGGTTAGGGGCAATACCCGCTAGCCGGCGGTAGGTCGGCGCTGGATCACACCATTCAGCGGGGAAAGATCACCACCATCTCCTGAGAAAAAAAGCATGCACTACACTAACGACACTAATGACCTAAGCTGTTGACGCGCCCGGAATCACTAACCAACCAAATTAAAGGGCTTTTCGTTTCTCTGATTGCATTAAGGCGATACGACACTGGAGTATTACGTGGACGTTGAAGACGCCACCATTTCAATTGGACTATTTATCTGGTGTCGCTGAAATAGTCGTGAACTGCCGCAAGCGCAAGTTCCCCCATCTGTCCTAATGGATCCGCGCGCGCCGCTGGCCGTCGAAGCAGGCCACTGGAGCGCCCGCCCGTACCACGCGCGGCGCTTATCTTCGCACCATCGACGGGCGGTTTGCAGCGGCACTCGCTGCGCTTGCGAGGACATGAAAGGCATTTCGTCGTTCACGCAGCACCACCACGGATCCCGGGTTTTGTCGCAAATGAGTGCAGCACATGATTGGATGCGTCTTCATACGGTCGATATCTCTCCTGTACAGACTATGTCAGAATAAATGTTACAATCTTCTAAGGCATGTGGAGGGGTCGAAAATGATCACGTTTTGCCAATGATCATGAAATGAGGAATTTAATTAAACTGAGTTACACATTTGTCAAACTTCATTCGGTATTTTATTTTACAGACAGGAAATAGCAACGTTGTACCATTGTTTAAAATATTATATTTATGTTTTGACATTTAATTCCAGCTTGAAGATGGAAATAATCTTTTCCGAAATGTTGCTATTATGTATTTTAGTATATTGCAATCATATTGTATTATGTAAAACAGTTATCCAAAAAACAATTTTCTGTCTATATAATACCAAATACAGTCCGACAGATTTATTAAACCTACAGACAGAAAATAATAAATTAATTGACATTTGAATTTGCTCCAAGTTTGTCGGGTAAACTGAGAGGTTTACCTATACATATGATAGTTCAAAATAAATGTTACAACCTTTTTGGGCAATCGAGGAGATGAAAGATATTGATTTCGTATAAATTAATAAATTCTGGGAAATCTCATTTAACGGAGTTACAAACGTGACATTTTTGACGTCTTACCGTTAATAGATAACTCATTCTAAAATGTTTGTGCTTAGAAGAATTTTCTGGACGTACTTTAAATAATCTCAAGTTCTCTGACTTATTCCTCTTCAATCACAAGACAGCATTTTCGAAGTCCAGAAACATTCACCTAGGGGCCGACAAGGATACTCACATTATGTTCACAGGCGAATATCAGGTGCCTTCACTGTTAGTTTTGTTATGGGTTATTCTGGTTTATGCGGGGACCATTCCAAAGTGTTCAAAATAATACATGAAAAGGAACAATAGAGGTCAAAATGGTCGCGAGATGTAAATAATGAGGCGAGAGTAGAAAGTGACCGGTGTGTGAACCAGTGAAAATAAAGCGTTCAAGTTTTATGTTGGGACACGTGAGAAATTTGCATCATTAATAATATACAATAATAATTAGAAAAAGGCAAATATTATGGAATAACTAAAATAGTGAGTGTGCGAAGTTGTATCAATTGGAAGGAGCGTGTAAACTCGACAATTGAAGATAATGCGCAGTAGTTAGTAAAGAGACAGAATTAGACTCTATCGATCAGGCGGAGACAATTGAAAAGCGGACATTATGAATGGCGCGAAAGAACGTTGTTGGCAGTGGTAGGGTGGAAAGATTTTGGGGAATAATTCGTGGTCGTTATAGTTAAGTAATGCAAAGAGGATCGGGAAGGTTTACTCAAGTATTATACACGCACGTTTTCTTGAGCCGCGGCATAACCCCCTCCACTCCTTTCTAACATTGGTTGAATTAAGAATATGTGATAGAAACAAGCTTTGTTGACAATTTCAGATGACCAAAAATGTTTGCTCCCGGGTAATAGAAACTATTTGCATCGAAAAACGAGATACAACTTCATATGATAGTTCTGTCAACAAAATAATCAAAACGCCCTCTCCCCTTGCTCGTTAAACTTGTAATTCAAATTTAACTGAAAGCAAAGTTATAAAACATTTCTCCATTTGCGAACAGCAGGAATGACCAATGAAATACCAGGACATCAGCGTCATCTCCAACAAGGGATGGTAGTCTGCTCAATGAAGATAGCACAGAACGCGATCATTTCAATTGAATACAAACAGATATTGGTACCATCATTTATTGTTCCTTATTTTAAAAATTCGTTTCTTTATTTTTCTATTATTCTTCCTTTTAAAAATTGTTATTATGGGCATCTTTCATTCGCGAACAAAACATTGATAACAACGAACCTAAAACATCGATGTTCAAGAAACATCGATTTCAATACATGGATATTTAAAATATCGAAATTTTTAGAAACATAGATGTTTTGAAAACATAGAAATCTATGTCGCATCCCTAATCCACACCAGAGGTGCAGCAGTATGGTATCCTTGCCCTGAGGAAGTCTGCAACATGAGAGTCGAAACGTCGGCCTCTCAGCCGCGACGCGGAGTCGCCTGGACAGCAAAGAAGATATTGCCCTTCGCAGTTGACACGACCAAAAAAAATTTAAAAAAAACGAGCAATTTTGATCATTCAAGCTGAGGCTGAATAATAGAGACAAAAGACTCGATGTTGTGATTGCCAGAGGGCAGGTCGCACCCTGAGAAGTCTCTTACCCGTACAGCACTTATGTAGAAGGTGTTGCCTACCAATCAGGGGCGCAAGTCGAGTTTTTTTAAGGTGTAACTTCATTAAATGAGATTTCCCCGCATCTTTACATGCAAAAAGCAATGTTCTACTCCTTAAATGTACTACAATGATGATGACGATGATGATGATGATGATGATGATGATGTGAGCCCCTTGAATCCCTAGAAGGGCAAGAACCTCCTGCCAGAACACAGGGGTGGTTCTGCTCAACTTTTATGTTGAACCATTCCTTAAGAGAGTTTTCGATTTTTAGTTAGTGCATGTAAAAATATGCACTACAATACTAGAGGTTTCAAAACTACGTTTTATTCTTAACCAGGCTGTATATAATACGGTAGGGAAAGATGATGGTGCGGTTTATAAGATATCATTACACATTGAACCGAGTATGAGTTAGACAGTGATTTATTCTTCAGGTAAGTATCCAACAGGTTCAAGGCTAATCAAGTAGAATTTCGCAGATTACATTCAAGGAAAAATGATGACTTCTGGATTATCAAAACTCCGTTTAAAGTCTCCAACGGGACACTAATTACAGGTATGTTTATTACACGGTAATCTACAAAAGGGACTTTTTGCTACCCTATTACGTTTTGAGAAGGTACCTTCACTGCTTTATCAGTAAAAAAGACCGTCAGTTTATTGGGTAAAACGGTTTTTTTGGTCATGAAATAAAAGCCTCCTCCCTCAGAATAATAGTAAAATGGTCTCCCGCAAAATGAGAATGAACGCATGCATGCATTTTGAGTTGATTTTCCGACTTCGTCGTGTAGCTAGCAGTGTCCCCCATGGTTGGCCCTAGTTTAATTCCAAAGCTTGGGCGGCATGGGAGACATGTGTTGAACATGACGTATTCCCTTCATCATAACTAGCAAACTGCATCTACCCAAGTTTTTCTTCGTTACACAGCTACAGAAAATGAGATGATTTTAAAGAGAAACTACAACTCTATTTTCGTCCCAGCTGGAAATTGAACCCGGGATTGCACCATGGGAAGCTGATACTCTGCCCATGGGCTACCGTAGGGTGTGTAACACAAAAAAAAGATCAAATTACTTATCACGTTAAGTGTCGCCAAAGAAAGTAACATTTTAGGAGAAAAAGGGCACTGAAACATTAGAAAGTGAATCATAATTTCATCTTTACGCTTTATTATTATCTTCCTTTGTCTCAGAGTTTTGCTCTTGTATCTCTGTGTCCTAGATTTGCTAAAATGTGGCGTCTTTGGCAATTCGTACTGCGATGAATACATCTTTAAGGCTAAAAAATGTAGTATACCTTTTTTACGTTTTAATTGAAGAATGAATAACAAACTTAATTTTTTAGAAATATTACTTTTCGTTGCAGTGAAAAAAACAGTTTCACGTATAGAGCTTAATTTTCCAATTGTTTCGTTATAGCAGAAATACAGAATATGTACTATTTGAATTCGTCTTCGCCCTGAACGTATTTCTTTCCCTTTTAGCAAACTACACAGAATGCGTATTAAACTGGAAAAAGTGGGTGTATAAGTTTTGAGAATATAATTAATTTGAAATTTAATTCGTTCAAGGATATGAGTGAGGTCGTCCCTAGGTTGACGTTTTTAGGTAAATGAAAAGCTAAAGTGAGAAACACACTAAAGGGATATTATGAAAGAGTTTTATACGAATTTTTATTTAAAATATTCAGTAATTACAGATGCCTCCCTAGATAATAAATATTAAATGGTACAGTACAAATAGATAAACGCTGAGAAGTAAGAAGGAGAGAAGAAAGATGTAAGAAATGGTAAATAAATGGTCGAAAATAAAAATAAAGTGTTATGTCGTAGTATAAACCCAAAGTAATACAATAGAAACTATTTGCACATTTGTACTAAAGTTGGAATAAAGAAATGTGAACGGGGAACTATGTTATATGTATTAAGAATTGAAATGTAAAAAGTGAAATATTGAATTATGATGTATGATGCAAGGGACTGAAAGTAATCTGTGGGGAAAAAGATATAGAGATCGCCATACAATAGTAAGATACAGAAGAGACCCGAATCTGCAAAATCACTAAAGTATGTTTCTGTCGCAATGCAAACTATTTAAAAACTGTGACATGAAATGCAAAGGAATAAAAACATTTCTTTTAAATCTCGTTTTCACAGGTCATGAACACCTGTCTAATTGACCGACGTTGCTCATAATGGGAGAAAAGCGCACTAATGAGGTATACGGAAATGGATTTTCAGGTCATGCGAAAGCCGCGAGAGATATCTTCGCGGTGCTAATGAGAGAACCTTTGAGGAGACTGTTCTCATATCATGAAACATCAGGGTGCTTTGTTCGCAACAACAGCGTGTTTCATGTTTCTATGCAGATGCGGGCGCAGATGAATACTGAGTCACCTTGAGGAGATAGGATGTTAACAGGACGAAGAACTTATGTGTTGAGTATTTCGTTACCTTTGTTAACAACCAAGTTCAGAAAACACTTTAAAACCGAGACTATATGCTAATTCCTTATGAAACTGATACCAAAAAGTCAGAAGTGAATAACCAACATTCATTTGACTTTGTTGAATTTTGATGTTAATGAATTACAATGTTTGCATGAATTGAATGCATTGCAATGAATTATAATGTTTGCATTTGAATTCTAATGCTTAATGAATTATAATGTTGCAGCTCTATGTATTTCTTACTCAACTAGTGGGAATGAGAGGTAGATCGAAACGTTTTCTCCTCCGGGTGTTGTTACTGAACAACAATTCAGATTTTAAAAAGTGCATGGGATCAATTAAAAATTTACAATTGAATGAAATTATGCAAAAAGATCTCTAAGCCGGAATAATCAATATGGTTGCAGAATGGCTTGAAAAGTTGTCACACACCTTAAAATGTTTAGCAGCAACGATGCACAGCAGAAAATAATTATGTGTCCGATGTGGCTGTACAACAGTTTCATTTTATATACGTATTTACAAGTAAGTATTTTATATCCGTATTAATGTACGGAAAATAGAAAACCCCCAAAGCATTGTTTCATGTCATCCAGTATTAAGTCTTAATGACTAATGAAAAAAGGAGGTTCACAAGTTCTGAAACAATAACGGTCACTTCTCACTTTGAACACGAAATTATGCACGTTTTTGAAAATGTAATTGATTTGTTTAATATTTACCAAGATTTTTACTTGTATGTTCTAGGGGATAGCAAAGAATTCCTGCTATTTTTATCTTAAAAACATAATGGACATCAAATAATTATAATGACTGAATTTTTTTGTAAATAAAATATTATAAAATTCACGACTCCAATAGTGAACATAAAAGTTCAATTTTTCTGATAGGTGTGTGCATGCATGTGTGGACTCCCTCATCAGTATTTTGGTGACTCTAGATCTGAACACATGGTGCTAACAATATAGTGTCTGACGATAACCTCATTGGGATGTTACGTGTAACCTTTATCGGCTGGAAAAATATCATAAAATCCTAATGAATGTATTGCCATTGAAGGAAAATTCAACTCGGTGGAGACATGTTGCCAACGCATACAACTCTGCAGAGCAATACCAGGATGCAGTCCCAAACTTCAATACCCCGAAGGCAGTGGACACTGCTACAACAGAGGGAATAGATAAAGAGAAGATCTTAATCAGATCGGGCACGTTCGATTACGGAGTCCTCCTGTCGCCTCCAAATCCTCATTGCGCATGCCCGTCATGACGACTGCCTTTGACAGCAGCGCTGCCACCCGCAATTCCGCCGCTTCGCCAATTAGGAGCGCGTGCGTGCCCTTTTCAGAGTGAAGCGCGCAGGGGGGAGGGGAGGGGAGGGGGAGGGGAGAGGAGCAGGCAGCTTAGGCGGGCACCCGTTCTCCGCTTCCTTCCACCCCTCTCCTCCTCTTCGCTCGTTCCCCGCCATGCCCTTTCCCACCTCTTCCCATGCATGCTGCAGTTTCTCTCTCTCCCACTCACTACGCCCTCCCGCTCACAACGCTCCGTTCAAGCTGTTCGCCCCACGTTTCTTCATTTTGAAAAAAAGAAAAATTCTGAACGCACTAGTTTTCTCCATGGACGGAGGAACGTACAGGCTGACGGTTGGACTGAGGGACGGTTGCACTGAGGGACGGTTGGACTGAGGGACGGTTGGACTGAGGGACGGTTGGACTGAGGGACGGTTGGACTGAGGGACGGTTGGACTGAGGGACGGTTGGACTGAGAGACGGTTGGTTGGACGGAGAGACGAAGGAAGGGGGAGACGGAGGAAGGGGGAGACGGAGGAAGGAGGAGACGGAGGAAGGAGGAGACGGAAGAAGGAGACGGAGGAAGGGGGAGACGGAGGAAGGGGGAGACGGAGGAAGGAGGAGACGGAGGAAGGAGGAGACGGAAGAAGGAGACGGAGGAAGGGGGAGACGGAGGAAGGGGAAACGGAGGAAGGGGGAGACGGAGGAACGGGGAGACGCACGGTAGGACTTGAGACAATAAATAGAAGAGACGGAGGGAGGCAATGATAAGTGAAATTAAATAAATAATAAGACATATTTTAGCAGAAGGTCGCGAAGCAGTGATTTCGATGGTAAGAAATAATTTATGCGCATAATAAAATTAATGACTGTCAGGAACAGTGCATTGAGTGTCGGAAATGAGGAGTCTAGGAATAAAATTAGAAGGTAAATGAAAACTATGCACAGGAAGTATTAACTAGGAACACGTTTATGAAGTTTTTTTTTCAAAGAAAAAGATAGTTGAAAGGCAGCGATATTATTGCAAACAAAGGGAATGAGTTTTTATTTCAAAATATGCAAGTGTTTTAAGAAAGCGTTTTTCTTTCAAAATATGGACACTTTTCTCTGAAGAATTAAAGTACTTTCTCTAGTCGGAAGTAATACGAAAATAAAGACCTAACTCGCAGATTATTACAAATATCGTCCCAATAGTTTATCACGCATGCCCAACTCTGCCTGCTCGTTGTTAACCTCTCTAAACGGGCAGTCTCCTCACTACCCACACGGACCATTCCAGGCCATTCAGACCATTCTCTCCTCCGTCGTCCCTCCCCGTCTTGTCATGTCCTGCCTCGACCCGGTTTGTTTATAGTAACGAGTGTAATCAGAAATGTAATAATTATTATAAGTATTATATATTATTACAATGTGGTGTTAGGTAAAAATTTTTATCCATGATTGTCTGAATGTGAATTAATAGGTGCAGGTTGGTGTATATGCGAGGGTTCCTTGGTCTATCTCGCGAGTATGTTTGTATGTTTGTATGCATGCATGTATGTATATATGTATGTATTTTTGTGTACTATGTAAGTTTATTTATTTATATATGTTAGTATTTATGTATTTTCATTTGTAGTATAGGAATGTAAATATCTGCATATCTAGGAAATGACAAAGACAAATTGTTTTTGATATTTATTTTTTATACATTATTATTTTGTTTGTAATTGTGTTTGTAATTGTAACTGTACTTTTGTATTTCTGCATTCTGCCACTGGGCATCATCTGCCTAATTGTAGAATAAATTTCTATCTGTCTATCTCTCTGTCTATATGTCTGTTTGTCTATGTATCTGTGTGTCTGTCTATCTATCTACCTCGTTCTTTTTCGTTCTGTGCCGTCCGTTCCGGTCCAACTCGTCCCGCTAGCGTCTCCGGGTTCTCACCCAACCACCCAACCCACCACACGCGCCCCGCCTCATCCTTCTCTCCCCGCCACGCCACGCCTCGTCCCGCCTCGCGCGCACGCAACACCTGGAATATCGAGGAGTGCGATCGATACCCAATTAGAGCGTGACATGGCGGGACGCGTATCACGCGTGCTGCATAAGCGAGTGGCCGGCGCTGGCCGCCGCATTCTCCGGTCGACGCGACGTCTCAGGCTGCCCAGCCAAGGGCGCTCGGCCCGCCCCTCGCTCTTCTACACAGCCCGTCCAGCGAATCGATTTCGCGAGAAAAACAAACAAACAAAAAGGCACGTACGTCGACGAAATATAATTGGAATATATGAAGTGAATATTTTTTTGTTTCTTTTTAAAATATATTTTTAATATATTTTCATAATTCTAGTGTACTATAATATTGGCATAACGCAACCAAATACGTTTTGCCCTGAGGAAGGTCGCAGTATGACGGCAACTATGCTTAGGACACGGCGTGTCCCGGATAACGACGTTTCTATTGACTCCGACCGCGGAAGCCTAACATTTCGTTTAAAATCTATTTTGATGAAATTCCTTGGTGAGTGGACGTTTTGCTATGAATCTATTTTGCGGTACCAAGACCGAAACAACCTCTGAATTCTAAATACACAACGTGTTGCAGGACGTTATTTACTACTTATAGGAGCAAGAATTATCCTTGTTTCCGTGTCAGATACCTGTATAGTATCTAAGATATGTTTGTGTATTTATTATTTTATTTATTTAGTCAAAAACTACATGTTACGTATGGGGGAGAAAATCATCTGCACACGCTTTCTTGAGTTTCAGAATCCCTTCCCAACAACTTAACTATTAATAGTTGAAAGATCAAATAATAATAATAATAATAATAATAATAATAATAATAATAATAATAATAATAATAATAATAATAATAATAATAATAATAATAATAAAATTTTAAAAACGAGAGATTAACATTTCAAAAACTAGATATTTTCGTTGCCGAATTATAGAAAACTTATTTGTAACGGTAAACAAACGATCAGATTTGATTTTTCTGTATTGCTAACACAATAGAAACTCACCCTAAGCTCTACTACCACTACAAGCGAAAAGAAAGCTCAACAAAACGTGCGCATAGTGAAGCTACATTTACGTCCAGAAGCAAAACAAGGGGCCATCTCAGCATTTGCTCAATGGATCAGGGAAACTGGACAAAAACCCGATCGCGATGGGGATTATTATTCCGATACATTTGTCTATATGTTATGTCGGCAATAACGAAGATGCACTTTGTGTTTTCAGGTCGAGCACCGAGGGCAGAAATCATATATGACATATGCATTGATACGAAGCATGGGTGGCATTACAGCAAATACTGGTAAGTACTGAATAAACTCTCTCCATCTGGAAATGTTCCGACAACCCCTTTATATGAATGTCTATATTAAGGTAATCTTTAGCAATCGAATAAGAAAATGTGCTTTTATTTAGTCACTGTACGAGGGAAACTCCCTAAGTCCACTTTTCAATTTTTTTAGTTTTTTTATCTCACTAAGTCGTCTTTGGATTTATTTTGATTAGTGAAATTGTCGAACTCCTTGGGATTTAGTCAATTATTTAGTTTTTAACTGAGACATGGAACATAGAAAATGTGCAGGAAAATTCTATCTTTGGATTTGTTGGTTTCTTTTGCAATATTATATATTAACCCTAGCAATTCTAGGTACAAATTCGTGGGTGCAAATTTCGGAGACCACCGGAGCCCCATTTAAGTCCTTCGCTTGTCTTAATTTGATATTTTTGCCGATTTTGATACTAAATTAATACATTGTTGTAGCTAATAAAATACTCGCAAATTTATTTAAACCAAAAATATTATTCTATTTACGACTCTGTAAATGAAAAATTATCGATATTCTTGCATCATATTTGTATTTTTTATAAAACATATTTCATATTTTGCCAAATAAATGTCAGTGAATCTTTTTAACTTAGCAATGAATTAAATTATACCAAGACCGAAAACAACAAATATTTTCAAAATGTATTCTTAATGTTTATGTAAATGGCCTCGATTTTTTCCATAGCCAACGAGCTAGAATTATACAATTTGTAAATTGCATGATATGTTGATCAAAAAGCACAATATCAAAGTGAAGCATTAACAAGTAAAAATTAAGTATAAACAATATCAATGGTTTTTATGATCCTAGAAAATTGAAACCTATAAACAACAACCATCGGTGGGCTGTTGAAACCTCCTCTAAAGCTTGAGTTAAAATGTAGACTTATGTAAAAACATGTCTTTACTTCATACTTGCAAAAGATATTGAGCGGACACATTTAACATTAACAAGTTCATTTATCTCGAAACAGTTTCTGGACTTGAGTTTCACTTCTTTACCGATGATTTTCAAATATGCTTAGTGATTTCTATCCTTCTTTGTGAAATGTAAAAACCTGAGGTTTATCAAGTTTCGCTGTTATCATCGTGATACAAATGCGTTGTACTTTGGGTTTGTTTGCTATGTAACGTTGGCATACATGAAAATGTTTACCTAATATAATTTAGGTAAATAATGTAATTATACCTAATATACGAAACATTAATAAAGATAAAATAATATTGTATTGTAGTTTATCAGTGTGAGTGTGCGTGTACTAGATGTATTTGATTGTGCCAGACGAATATTGAAAACTCTTTGCTAATATTTGGTACACGTTTCTAACCGTACCCGGATCGTGGAATGTAACATTTATACCATCTGGACAATGCGGAATGTAACATTTATACTATCTGGACAACGCAGTAACGTATTTCTCCCTGCAAACGTGTATTGCTGCTTGGTAGGCATTCTATACGCCGTAAAATAGTAAAGTGAAATACGACCAAAATCTCACAGCTCTCAATCCTTGTAATATAATTTATCTTGGAAACCATTAAATTCAAAGTTATTGCTTCACAATAAATCGCAACTGCAAGGTAGTAAACTGTAGTAGCCTCAATGCATCTCGCAAGTCAATGCTTGAAATTTGAACATTATTCTTAACTAGGGGCGGAAATTTATTGTAATAAAACATTATATACGATAGTGTAAATATATGCGTAGTATTTAAGATTGTTGGATGAAAGCATTTTAAAATTTCCGACCACAAACCGTACTTGAACATTTCTTACAATGGATTCCGAGTTGCTGAATGTTATTAATGTTCAGAAGTAACAGTGATTAGATGAGTGCTTTAGTCCATATATTACTTTTTTGTTTAAAAAAATGCATATTATTTTCCGAAAAAAACAACACAAAAATTGCCAACCATGCTTAAAATGTAACAGTCCTTATAACAACTTTATGGATTCGGTGAATCTTGTTTTCCTTCTCGCATCTTTAAATATGATCTTACTACACATGTAGTCAAGATTTGTTTTTCAAAGAATTCAGTCTACAACGATAAATAAGCTATCAGTGGAAAGGATTGGCACGGTTTATAATGTTATCACACGTATTTTACATTGAAACACATTATTTTGTTGAGTATTATTGAGAAAAATTACGCACATAATACACGTGCAGTTCGTGCATAAGATCAGTGCGGGAGCGCATGGTCTCCCGCCAGTGCGAAGCTGAAGTTCTGAAGAAGGTTCGACTCTTCCTGTAGAGCAGGTATATGAAGGTCGCGGGCACGGTAACAAGCTTACTAGAGCTTGCGGGCACTGCGTCCAGAGAAATTGGCGCGAGATTTAAAAGTAAGGGTTGTACAAATTCCTCCAGAGTGGCTCCACGTCACTGGATACCTGGCCCATAGCTGTCTTTCAGAGAACTGACATGACAGTTTTTGCCACAAATTTAGCTATATTTAGCTAAATTTAGCTGTATATTCCCATTTTCTCTTTAAGGCAAAGAAATTATCCATAAAATGAAATAATGTATCAGTCCGATATCAAATTCTTAATTGAGAGTAAAATTTAAAAAAATGAATCAAAAGAATCTCGATTTTGTAACCCTGTTTTCTTAAGAGTGATATATAAAAGCATGAACTTTCTACGTTCAGGTTAGAAGATTTAACTGACAAATAATCTTGCTTGTTAAAAGTGATGTCCGTCCATAAGCGAGAATTGTTAACTTACAGAGGCTTGTTAATTTATTTCACATTATTGCTAAATACAATGAATAACTGAATGATTCAATAACCCAACACAAAATGAAAACGAAAGAATTCACCATTCAAATATATTCCTGTCACTTAGCAAAGAGTTTATGTAAGGGAAATTTAATAAGAAAATAAACATGAAATAGTAATAAGTAGTAAAGAATATAAACACAATAGAATTCTCGGTTATTTGATACAAAAACAGGCAAACATATTTTCGTATGAAGCCGCTATTCACCGCCTCGCGCCGCCTCACCTTGCGCATGTATACTTCTTTCTGGATTTTTAGGGGAAATGAGTGCGGATTCAGGGGAAGTTGGCGTGCTCGTAGGGGTGCCGGGCTCCTCGAGCGGGCAAGTAGCTCGTGCGGGCGCACTTTGAAGCGCTGGCTATAGAGTACATCGCGCGCGGAACCAGAGCTTAAATTTTACCCTTGCAGCGATAGCTCGATGACCTCATGCGCGCTTCCGCTACCTCGTCTGGGCAAAGTAACAAACGATGGCTGAGATCGACCCTTGTTTTGCTTCTGGACATGAGTGTTGCTTCACTCTCTCTGCACGTTTTCTAGAGTTCACTGGGGAATACACTTATTTATGTGTTGCCTCTGGCCATTTCTAAAGACAATTAAATTTTTCTTCTCTTGCTTCTTTTCTTATAACATTTTTATTACAAACAACCTCGCTAAACTGAACAAAGTTTCAAGATGTTGGGCCATCCCATCATCAGGTTCTGTAATTTAACAAAAATTAAAACTAATATACTTGAAATGATTTTCAAAAACTTTACATTCTAAAACAAATAAATTCATACACATCATAAAACTTAAAAGCTTACCTGTAGTAATTGTCAAAAAAATTGAAGATTTTAAATAAATTTAATTCAGTTTTTCTTCCTGTGTTCAACTAAATTTATTAAATATCTTGAAAAAAATTCAACACACAGCACACAACACACAACACACAACACACAGCAGGTGAGCTTTCATTTTCTCATTAATTTTCACCAAAACGCTTGTTCAGTATTGTATCAGTGTTCATGAATCAGCTCGTATCAGTATTCATCAATCAACGTGTAGGTGGGTTAGATCAGGGATATCACAACTCAAAAAATAGGACATTGAATTCACTTTTTTCTGTAGTACATCAGGCACAAGTTTAACTCTTTTTGACATTAAATAAATAAATAAATAAAGTCACCCTCTTTTACGTGCCAATGTTTTGGAAAGTTTTACTGTTTTATTATAATTGAAAGCGCATAATAGATTTTGTTTTCCAGTATGTCGCCTTGCAAGACTTGGTGTTATCCGCGTTTCTCAGGTTAAGCAATTTTGCTAAACAGTTGTCGCCAGTATATTGAAGCAGTTTTAATTCACTTGTTTTACATATACGCTTACCAAGTTCCTTTCTCCATAAAAAAAGCAAATTCATGTGCTACATTATTCCTTAATAGATTGTTCCAACACCAGTACCGTTTATGAATCCTGCAGGATTATAAATATTTCCTAAATATCACCAACATGTTTACCCGGGATCTTTTCGTTTTTATCGTCATGAAAATAAATACATCTCTGCTGTACTGTTTTTATGGCATGCAGTATCGTATAGTATAAAATATCTGCATTTGAACACCTCTGCAGTCGGTCTACGGGAATTAAGTATTTAGAAGTAATTTAATGTAATATACGTTTTGTTTTTAATAAAATGAGAAAAATGGAAACCATTAATGTTTAAAAATTAGAACTGTTCTGTTGTACATTAAAAAGTTAATAACGAAATTATGAAATGTTAATTATAAGTTCCTCCTCTCACCATCGATATAATGAAAAATTGATAGTTTGAAAGTTTTTTATTCTAAACCTTTTTATTCCAATAATTGCGGATCAAGAAAAATAAATAACTGAAAAAAATGTTTTCCAAGAATTAGCCTGCCCACTTCTCAAGAACAATAAATAAAATATTCATATAATACTGAAATAAATAAGGAACTGTTATATGAACTCAACACATTAATAGAAAAGGCAGGTAACCTCTTCCTTGGAGCTTTGTTGTCGCGTGACATCAGCAATATCGTTAACAGCGACGCACGCAGAAGTCAGTCGATTCCCGCAGTGTGAGAATAAAAAAAAGAACATTACAAAATTCGTGAATTTTTCAGTGAAATTCCAAGCTTTTCGTTGTTTTTGGATTTTTACTAAATCTTAAGTATCTGACAAAACCATAGACCCCTCTCACATTTTTCAAACTTTTGTTTCTCAGAATCTTATATCAATTTTTCTTATACTTCTGTTGAAATTTCCATTACTTTATGTACTTTTTAGAAAAAAGTTAATTTTTTTCTATTGCTCGAAAATGTGAGGATAAAGAAATGATCAGAAATAATCTAAAAAGTTACTGTACAAAAAACTAGTTATAGCCTACACGAACCCATGTACGTATTCGTATTAGGAAATCTCACTGTTTAAATCTGAGAGGGAAAATTAAAACAGTATTCTAATTACTTGCAAACATTAATTACATGAATTTAAGCTATATCATTGGAGATGAGTATTTTCTTCTTTGGCTTCGTTATGAATATTTGAAAAAACCTTTGTTCTTGGTCAACACATTGGATTTAAAATTATCAATCTTTTAGATGAAGTCATAGCTCCTTCTCAGAATATAATTCATTTTTCTTTCATCATTAATTTGCATTTGTATTTGATTTTCTGAAACAATGAATGAAGTTCTGATAGGACTGTCAGTATATTCTTCAGCAACAATCTTACACGCACTATTATCACCACTAGTAGTTCGAATTACATTTGCACATGGGAGTCGTGT
Source organism: Teleogryllus occipitalis (assembly GCA_011170035.1). NCBI lineage: Eukaryota > Metazoa > Arthropoda > Insecta > Orthoptera > Gryllidae > Teleogryllus > Teleogryllus occipitalis. Next base: position 35,450 of record BLKR01006161.1, read on the forward strand.
AAAACACTTGAATCAATTAATCCAAAGAAAATAAACAATGCTGCTTACAAGGTATACAAAGAATGGATAATACAAGAATAACAAAATCAGTATTATCTTATAAACCTTCAGGATGAAGGAAATTGGACGTCCAAGAAAAATATGTTTGGAGTGAAGACCGAACAAGTTATTAGTCTAATCCCTGATAGTGAAGAAGAATCAATACGTAATAAGTATTATATTCAGTTACAAAGTCGATGATTTCCATCTCGAACATTTTCCGAACACATTCCTTTGATCACTTGAACCAATTGTAAGATTGTGATTTACATGTCCGTAGAAAATTTTGTTTAGAAATTGTTTATTTTTCATTTTTGATAATATTAAAAATACCGTATTCGAAAACAAATTAACACGTTCTACAAAAGAGAGTTTGTACAATGGAATATTCCATCCAATACGTATGCTCTAAAAATACAATAATAAGAATAAGAAAACATTAAAAAAGAAATATCTTTTAGCTTTAATTCTAGCTTTCGGAATCATTTTCAATTGTTTTCCTGTATTAATTACGTTTTGTGAAAGAACTTTATTAAAACTTCCACTTAAATGCATTGATAGTTGCAGACTCTAAAATTCCAATATTTCTCGTCCTGCATCTTGTACCTCGAACTGGCGCGTGTCGAGAGAGAGGGAGCTTCCGTGTCGCCTGCAGCGCTGCAGCCTCCAATGGCCCCTCGGCCTCTGCTCGCAACTTCGCGACTCAGGAGCTCGTCTGTCTCCGCTGCCCCTTCCATCTTCGCTCCACAGCAGAATTCGCTGCCACCGCCACTGCCATCTCCCTGGCTCCCTCCGCCGGTGACCCATCTCCGCTTGCGCCTCTGCCAACATTTACCCACCGACAGTTCACCTCCGACACTTTACCGTCGACACTTTACCGTCGACACTTTACCGCCGACACTTTACCGGCGACACTTTACCGCCGACACATGACCGCCGACCCTTGACCGCCGACCCTTGACCGCCGACCCTTGACCGCCGACCCTTGACCGCCGACACTTGACCGCCGACACTTGACCGCCAACACTTGACCGCCGACACTTGACCGCCGACACTTGACCGCCGACACTTGACCGCCGACACTTGACCGCCGACACTTGACCGCCGACACTTGACCGCCGATACTTGACCGCCGACACTTGACCGCCGACACTTGACCGCCGACACTTGACCGCCGACACTTGACCGTCGACACTTGACCGTCGACACTTGACCGCCGACACTTCTATGCCGTGACTTCTGTGCCGTCACTTCTCAAGAATTCTGCACTTCCTCGCACACTTCTCTGCCACTCCTCCCCGAAAGTTCGTCGCTCATACTTCTGTCCTGCCACTACCACGCTCGCACGTTCCCGCACACACGTCCTCGCCAATGCTTCCCGCGATCTCCTCTCCTTCATCCTCACACCCCAAGACGCTCTTCCCCCCTTTTACCGCTCCCTGAACTTCTTCACAGCCTCCAAATTCCCACTCCCATCTACCAGGTAACTCGCCGACGATTTCTGCTGCCTCCTCTTCCCACCTCTTCCTAACCAAGGCGCTCTTCTCTCCCTTACCTCCCCCGAACTTCCTCACATCTTCCCGTCTCCAAATCCGCCTCCGCCACTTGCTAACCACCACTGCCAGACGACTTCTTCTCGCCATCACCCGACCAACTCGTTCCGACCCCACCTGCCCGCCTTGCCCTTCCATCCCACACATTCCTGCAGACAATTCGCCGGCGCAGTCTCTTTCGTGGCTTTCGTATTCCCCGTTTCTGATCTTGCCTCCACCACAACTGCATGTCATCTCCACTGCCGTTTCACCTCTTCTCCCGTCGCCGCCTTCGCCACTGCTACCAACATCTCCAATGCAGTCCTCGCTTCCTATTCCACCGCTGTCTCTGTCACCTCCGCAGCCATTTCCACGGCCGCCGCCGCCGCCGCTGCCGCCTCAGTAAACACGGCTGACCCCGGCGCCAGCCGCCGCGCGGGCGGGGATCGATAACGCAGCCCCGTCCGGCGCCCCGCCACCGCGCCCCGCCACGCAGCCTCCGCGTACGCTGCCTCGTAGAGCAGTGCGTGACCTAGCACACGGACGCCATTGCCCGCTCCGCGCCGCCCCTCCTCGCCCCGCGTCGCCCCGCGCCGACCCCGGCACACCCCACCTTCCCCGCCATGCCACAACTCGCCTCTCCTCGTCCCTCCCCATCCGGCGTCGCCCCGCGCCGACCCGGGCGCACCCCACCTTCCCCTCCATGCCACAACTCGCCTCTCCTCGTCCCTCCCACCGGGAGGGGTAGCTCAGTGTATCAGTTGATGTCACTGCAGCGCCTCTAACCGGGAGGTCCTAGGTTACACTCCCCACGGCGGCAGGATTTTCGACACTAGCATTTCAGCTAGGTCGAATTCAGTCGCTGTCTGGAGGAGAATTCTAGCGGCCGGCTGCTCTGATCGGTAGTTTTCCGTGGTTTCTTCGATCAACACCAGGCGAATGCCGGAGCAGTACCCTACCAAACGGGCCACGGACCGCGCGCGATCTGTCCTTCCTCTTCCTTGTCCTATCCTCTCCCCTTAAACACACACACACTTACACTAATATGCACTACACTACCACATATTCCGGGAGGCTGGTCGGGAGCTTAGAGCTTGTCCCGGCTGGGGCGGTGCCTGGCTGGTGGGAGAGTCCTGGTTAAGGGGAAACCCCACTAGCCGACGGTAGGTCGGTGCCGGATCTCGCCATCCAGCGGGGGAAGATCTCCGCCATCTCCCGATAAAACATGCACTACACTAACGGGACTAATGACCAGAGCAGTTGACGCGCCCGGAAACACGATAAAAACAAACCAAACCAATCGTCCCTCCCCGTCCGGCGTCGCCCCGCTCCGCCCCACCAGACGTTCTCCCCGCCTCGCCTCTCCTCTTTGGGCTCCACGGCCACGGCCCCGCGCCGCCCTCCGCCGAACTACCTCTCACGCACAAATATCTGTTGGGAGATACCTGGTTGGGGAAAATTCTCGCAAGCCAACGTAGGCCGGCGCTGGATATCCCCACCCAGTGGAGGAAGATCGCTGTCACCTCCCACGATAAAGCATGCACTACACTTACGGGACCAGCGACCGTAGCAGTTGACGCTCCCGGAATCACTAATCAGTCAGTCAATATTAACTTAATGTTTCACCGATCCTTTGCGCCTCGCCCATGCCTACAGTTCTTGCTTCTGTTTTCATATTCGCATCTGGTTCCGCCCCTATCTCTATCCTCGATTCTTCGTCCCCTTCCTTCAGTGTCTGCTCCTCTTTCTCCCACTCTACCTCTCCTCTTCCATCGCCTCCTTCATTTTTCCTCTTCCTCCGTCTCTCCACCGCTACTACTCGTGTAATTCCTACTCCCACTTCCATATCTGGCCCTCCCTCTTTCGTTTTCTTCTTCTCCGCCTTCTACGCCACCGTACCACTTCCTGTTCCCTCTCCTTCACCCCAAATATGCCTCCTGCACTTCCTTCTATTCCTCTGCCCCCGCCTTCTTCTTCACCTCTGCTTTCACTTCTGTTTCCGCCTCCTATCGCTCGACTCTGCTTCTGCTCCGCCCCAAGTCTTATCCCGTTATCGCCTTCGGCTCCGCTCCCACCCTACCATCGTTCCTTCTCCTCCCCCCCCCCACCGGTCCAACTCCATCGAACTCGAGCCACTACCACGACACATGTTCACACATGTCGATGCGGCTCTCGAGGGCTCTTCAACTCGCGACATCTGTTGACGCTCCAAGCCTGTCCTCCAATGGACCTCGCAACAGGATTACCTTCAGATCCAGCAGCGAACTTCTGCCTAAAAAAGCGACTGACCTTAGCTTTGCTCAGGTCTAAACAGCAAACCCCAACGCATTCCTCTCATCGCCAACGGCATGTCACGTGCTCATGCTTTTTTTTAATTTACATTTTCCTTGTATTATGTCTTTCAAGGGTTTGATGATACATAGTATACAATTTTGTTGTAATTACATTTCATCATGCATGAACAATGGTAGAAGACAGTAATATTTACAATATAAACAATAACAACTAAGGATACCCAGGAAGGGTCCTTCAGAAAAATGCATACAATATTTGGATTAAAACATAAATATTTAATTTAGAAATGTTGGAACCTCCTTTACAGCTAATTAAGGAGGATATAGTAGGTCTTTAGAATATCTTGATTTTATTCGTGGAAAAATATTGGCTGATTTACCTAGAGTGTACAAGGGAGTAGCTGGACAAGATGAAAGAGAAGAGTAGAAATTAGAAGAAAGTTTTAAAATCCAAGTTTTCAGAGGTTCTATAGATAGTTTTTAACATTTCTTAAAAATTTATTTTGCAATACTTCCAGTTTTTCCCACCTCCCCAGGCGTGTTCATGCTGAAGTGGCTTCAGGGATAAGAACGTGTGTCACTACAGGACGATCCTTGTTTCATAAGGGCTCGTGTTATTGCTCTTGTCTCATTGCTCGTGTCGACGACTTTTCGAAGCAAATCTCCGTGGTAACCGAATTACAAATTGTGACTAGGAAAAAGATCATTATTCCAGTTTCACTCTCATCAGAAACTTGCACTTTCAAAATTTCCTTGAAATTCTTGCAGAACAAAAAATTGCAGCACCAAACAGTTTTCGTTAAGTAAGTCCCACACCATTTTACCAATGAACAGAATGTTTAGAGAAAGTTCTATAACTCACATTCGCCTGGAGTACACCGTACACCCAACACATAGTGAATAACTGTTGCAAGCTTTACACACTTGGTTCGAAGACATATCTACGTCATTCATACACTGTCTAATACGATTTCAATGTTTTTGGAGTACTGAAAAAAAATTCCCTGCCCGCTATTGAAGCTTGTATTTGGGCTTAGGTGACTTTGGCGTAGAACAAGGTCATTCTTCTGGTGGCGATGATTGTGCTGTATTGTTCATCATCTGGTTGTATGGGACGTTGCATGTTTTAGCGGAACGATCTGGAACTGTTTTGTATCAAGTGTTTATTTCTTTATGTATATTTTCTGGACATGAAATGTGCGATACACAGTTTTGGGTAATATGTTGCAGATAACAAACGTACAAAAATAATTATTCCATTAATTCCTCCACATGTAATAGATTTTTGCGTGCAAAATGGACTTTTCGTACTGTTTCTTTCGTCTTTTCACTCTTTCGAGATAGCCAATCATAGTCTGCTGCTTAAATAGTTGTAATTATTCATGACAAAGAGGGGTTCGTACTTTACTAACTTTAAACTCTGCTTCAGAACTTTTTCATTTAATTCATTTATGACTTAATTTCATAATTATTAATGTTACTCGTTGGAACGAGAATAACATCGAAGGACAATGACGTCGAGCGTTAGGGCTTTGAAAGCAGCTTCTGTGAAAACTTTTGACCAAGTCAATGAAAACTTACTTGGATATAATAAGCTTTCATGAAACTTTTCCTTCAGGAATATTTTAGGAAACTTTTGTATTTGTGATATTTATACTGCAGGGAGTATTCTTTTACTCGTAGGATTGATAGTTTGCAAGGAGGTCACGTCTTTGAATTGTGAAATGTTTGATGGTGATCGACATCACAATGAAATCATAATGTAAAAAAGTGACCATGTTCCAGTAGAGCCCTTTGGAAAAACGTAACAAACGATATATTATACTGAACGTATTGTGTCAGCCAGTATAGACATTGCGATCGTTTTGTCCCAGTCGAATCCTCTTAAAGATTAGTATGAAGAAAATATTTCTCTGAAAAATAAGTATCTTAATGAATGATTTTAGCTGATAATATATTCGTATGTAGTTTAATAACAAAGAACGACCGTGAATATTTTTATTTATGGTTGCTCTTTGTGTAATAAGAAAAATATTAATGACATACTTGCAAAATTGGGGGGATTTATATACCTAAAAAACAAAATGGATATTCAATGGTTCTAAGATGATTTTCTTTCCTTTTCGAGAATCGAATTAATGTACCTGTAGTAAAGCAGATGGAAGATAAAAAAAGACCAAACTCTTGAAAGATGACCGTCTCGTGCATATTTCAAAGGACCTACTAAATGGAATCAATAGATAGTTTGTTTAGCCGTGCATTCCTTTAATGTCAACTTTAACCTAGAAATGCCAAAAAGCACAGCATTATTCAATGGGAATAGAAAAACTACTTCATGAAACTATAACCCATGGAATTATCTTAAGTTTCTGCGACCTCTCCACTCACTTTTTAATGCTATGGATTTTCCTAAGTTAAGACGCAATGCCGAGAGGGGTGGCCTTCTCCAGCATCCTCCCACACGACTTCTGGGCGCACACATTGGACGTGGCTAATCCACGGGAGCCCGACTGCTGGTCGCCTCGCCCTGGCTTTTTCATAAACGCTATTCATCGCACTCTCAACACACTTTTCTATAGACTTGAGAATGGTACCTCTTTTCATTTGTCTGTACCCAGTTACTTAAACCTCTTTCGGCGCCAAAGGATCCCAGATAATCGAAGCTGGTGAATAGTTTAGGATTATACAACACAGAATGAGAATATAGTTCTCTTCTAACAGAAACTCTTTTCCTTTGTGTTCCGTTTTTTTGTTGATTTTCTTCTTGCTTAGCTGAGACTAATCGTACTTCTTTTGATTTTTCCGAAGGTGAATCTGAGTTGGTATCGGGTTTTAATATTGAATATAGAAGAGATGGTTTTGCATTAATTTTTATGGCGGAATATCCAAGAATTTTATATATGAGAATATTAACAGTTTTGATTTGGGGGGGGGGGAATTTATTTTTTTATTATTTTATTTGTGTTGGTTTTTATATCATTTGTTTTTATTTGGGTCCATGAAACTTTGTCTCGTTTTCGTTATGATAAATTTATGTATTTAGCTTGAAAGACTTATTTTCCTATTTCTTTAAATAATTTGATATTTTATGTTAATCATTTGGATTAATAATGTAATTTATTGAGACTTTTCAGGAAGTTAAGTTAATAGAATGATAATTCTATCTTTTGCTTTCAAAACAAATGCTTTAAGCTTATTAACTTAGTTTATTAATTGATCTCATAATTTAAAAATTGAAGGATTAATAAGGAAGTAGATGAAGTATCTAATGGTTAGGATTTGACCTGTTAAGATGTAGGGTTCTTCAACAGGTCGGGCACCAATTCAGGTTAATAAGCTACCAATAGATGTGTAAGTGCAGAACAATATTTGCTTGATAGGATATAAGTATACTTCGAAATTTATTATTAGACGTGAAAGGTAAAATAAATATAATGGCAATTGATGCAACTTCGGCTGTAACCCCTCCTAGCTTGTTGGGGATTGATCGTAAGATGGCGTAAGGGAATAGGAAGTATCATGCTTAGATTAAACTCATTTTAATACTACATAAGTACGTTGTGTACGTATTGATTGAATTAGGATTTTTCTTGTAGTTAAATATTCGATCTACTTAGAAAACTGTTCTATCGCAGAAATTAGAAGCTGAGGACTTTCAATACTTTCCATTCATTGACAGTAAAAAAATGAAACAAAACTGCATTTGATTTAATATAGACATATATGAAAACGCGAGACTCGAGAAGGATACACAGTTTTTTGGAAGTGGAGATAAGTTCTTGTTTGGGCCGCTCGTGCGCCAACGACGCGTTTGCATGTTCGTATCAGGCAGCTGAATGGAGTCCGCCAGACAAAAGGGCCGAACTGAAAAGCGCCGGAGAAAGGTCCAACGGGCTGCGTGAATTGATTGGTTGTCGCTCGGACTCTCCAGCTACGAGGGCTGCTATCTCGGATCTCATTCCTCGGGCTCGCGTGTCTCCGAGCGAGTCTGCGAAATTAAATCAGCCGCGAAAGCATCTCCGGGGAACGCCTCACGGCCCGGGGCGGGGGCGGGGCGGGGGGGCGGGGGCGGGGGCGGGGCGGGGACAGGACGGGACGTGGTGGGGGCAGGGCGGGGGTGGGGAGGGGGGCTGGGCGGGGGCGTTGTGGGGATGCGGCGGAGCCGGGCCGGGAGCGGGGGCGGGGAGGGGAGGGGACGGGACGGGGCGGGGCGGGACCGGGGCGTGGTAGGGGCGGGGCAGGGGCAAAGGGAGAAGGACGGAAGAAAGAGCGCATTCGGGTCGCGGGAAGGGTGAGCTCGGGGGTCTGGCGAAGAATATTGGAGCATGGCGGGGAGTAATGGGACGAAAGGGATGGGCATGTGTGGTGATATGGCAGGGCATGGGGTAGTACTGTAGGAAGTAAAGACTGAGAAATCTGTGGGCATGGAGAACTAGAGAAATAGGCAGGGGGGAGAAAGGACGTAACAGTTTGGCGAAAGAGAAAGCATGCCGTAACAACGTGAAATGGGTGGGGAAGAGGGTGACAGTGTGGTGAAGAAAGGGGATGGACGAGGTGTAGTGTAGCATAGAACGTAGGTAAGGAAATGGGGAGTGGCAAATGGGGGAGAAGTGTCGGTGAGGAGAAACACTCACCATAGCGAGGAGAGGCGCGGAGAGGTGGATGGGACGTGCGGTAACAGCGTGGGATGGGAAAGGGGTGGGGAGGGACGAGGCAGGAACGGAGAGTTAGTAGGTAGAGTGAGCAAGAAGGAGGAGAGGAAGTGCATGGCGGAATGTGGTGCGGCGAGGATGGAGAGAGCATGTGAATGGCAGAACGTGGCAAGGATCACAAGGAAGGGAAGTGCATTGCATAGCGGGGAATCGCAAAGCGTGGCGGGGTGCAGCGGAGGGGATCGGGTGGGGCATGGTGAGGCGTGTTCGGACAGTCAGAGCGGTGGGTAGGCGAGGACGGTGGCAGGGCAAGGCGGGGCGGAGGGAGGGATGGCCAGCGGCCTGAAAGGCCCTTCCTCAAAGGGGAATCCCCGCACGTCTAAAGCCTCCCCTGTCATCTCGTGCGCTTTCAAGTTCGCCGGCGAGAATTTTAACAGCCGGTAGCTTCTCGCCGCGTGATCATTTCCAACAGCTTCACAAAATTAATACCTACTAGGTGCTCTTAAAAAACTGGCATTTCAATTTTGGAGTGAAATGGTAGGACATCGATAAATGGACAAAACGTACGATTCGTATTGAGTTGGGAACGAAGGAAAGAGACATGAACAGGCCCGTGTTAACACACGTGCCCGACGGGCTCGGACCCAGGACCCCCAAGGTTCAAGGGCCTCCGATAAATCTTAAGAGTTATTTAATACTAAATTTTTCAAAAAATAAACAAAAAACCGTATGAAAAGGAGATGTATGATTAAAGTGTACGGAAAAATTGTCACAACGGAGTGCTGTGTTGCGCATCGTTGGAAAATATTTATAATATTGTATGTTGCTGGTTGATGCAAGAATGTTACTCGGCGATAAGAAGTTTTTTTAAAACTAAACTTGTCTTTCAATTGGGGGAGGAAGATCGGTGAAAGAGTAGGTGGTATATTAATTTTGAATTTCTCGTAACCTACTCCTCAAGGAACCTGACCGTGTAAATAGGTTTATTACCAGATTTCGAAAGTTACTACAAATATGTTGTTTTCCAGAGATCAAAGGATCGCAGCCCCCGTTAGCATATTGGTAGAACAATCACAAAATATCCAAGCTAGAATATTTGGGATTTTGTAAACTCATAACTAGAATCGCTCACTCACCATAAATTTGTACTGCACGCACTGATGACTATATCTCTCTGAACCTAATTCCTGTATACTTCTTGTCAAAATATTGAATATGAGACAGAAATTGACGTGAAATGCTTATATTGCATATTTTAGAGGTTTATCGTGTGTATTTATTTTCATACTTGCATCAATGAATTTTTAGTGTGGTTTTCATAGCTGGCCTAAAAGAACACACAGATTTATTTTCATATAAAAATTATCTATTAATGCAAAGAAAAAAATTCTTATGGCTTCAAATAGATGAATAGAATAACTTCCAGACACTCAAGGCCAGGATCAGAGAAATAAACTTTATTGAGGTATCAAGTAAATAAAGAATGAAAAAATGGGAAGACAATTCTTATGCGAGAAAACACATATCCTGTGCATCCATCTTCCTGAGAATGTATTCAGAAAAAACATAACAAATATGTGCCTACTGCATCATGTGATGAGGACTCACTGTAGAAATTTAAAATGATATTTTCTGATAGGAGATACGGTCGTATATTTTCTGTTCTCAGGGAGTTCTAAGAACATAAAATATAAATGAAACTTTTATACCTTTGTGCTCTTAATGTAAAAACATAAGTGGATATGTAAATAAAAAAGTTTTAATTTAAATATTTCCTTTTTCTCTAAATGTCAAAATTATACGAACCATTATAAAATTCATGTTGTTTCAACTAAGGCCTGTGCCACACGAGCGTTACGTTGACGTGCGATAAGTAACGCGCGTCGTAGATTAACACTGTATCTTATGCGGAACGACCAAAGCGCTCGTGTGCCGTTTCGCTTAAGATACTGTGTTAATCTGCGTCACGCGTTACGTATCGCACGTTCGTGTGCAGGGGCCCTCTATGCTGCCTATTTTAAGAACATGTGTTCATATTTCAAAATTTTTGCAGTGTTTTTGTACGCATATTCCACAGCTAAAAGCTCGCATAAACCTCCCAGGTGACCCATTTGCAAATCAAGAAAACATCTGACTTTGTTAGCGGGTTGAAAGGTTCGCGGAAACCTTTAGCATGCAGGTGCCGCCGCGTCGACGGCGCTGTCCACCTGGGTGCAACGAACAGTGTTGCGTGGCTGAAATGGGAAATGGACTGCGGCAGCGCGCGAGGGCGGGGTGGCGGTGGTCGACGCGCCGACGGCGGCGCGCCATTCGCTTTGTCACGCGCCAGCCATTGGGCGCCGCGCGCGGGAAATGAAGAGGAGGAGGAGGCGGTGGCGTCGTCAGCGGTGGCAGCGGCACCAGGGGCGGTGGTGGGAAGCGGCGGCGGTGGAAGCGGCGGCAACGGTGGCGGCGGTGGCGGCGGTGGCGGTGGTGGAGGCGTCGTCAGCGGCGGCAGCGGCGCCGGGGGCGGTGGCGGCGGCGGCGGCGGCGGCGGCGGCGGTGGCGGTGGCGGTGGTGGCGGTGGCGGTGGCGGTGGCGGCGGCGGCGGCGGCGGCGGCGGCGGCGGCGGCGGTGGCGCGTGGCGCGGCGTAGCGGTGGTGCGGCGGTGGCGGTGCGCGCGCGGCGGCGGCGGCAAAGCCGCTACAGCACGGTGGGGACGTCACATAAACAGCGGCCACAATTCTGGTGGAGAGTTGTAGACGACCACCCGGAACCTGAGTTTCACCGCGGCTCTCACGTCGTTAGCTTCAAGGTGGAAGCAGTGAGTAGGCGATGCTAAGCTCCGTGCTTCCGCGTTCGCCCGGGAACCATCCAGTGGGGCCGCTGGTGCGTCGACCTTTAGTCAGGATTGGGCGAAGGACGTTCTTCGGAATGCTCCGGATCCCACATATAGAAGTCCAGACGGAGACTATGCTGCCTTCCCCCGTCAGGTTGCCTAGGATCCCGGGGCGGTACTCACGTCGTTAGCATAAAGGTGGTTGCAATGAGGAGACGGGTTCCTGAGCCACCGACCGAGTGGGCCCCTGTTGGGCTCTTGGATTGGTTGAGTCAGTGGCCCGGTACCTTGGGCAGAGAAGAGGACTTGTTCCCGGCGCATTGTGAGTGGCGCAATAATTTGACTTCGGCCTGAAAGCCGGCAGCTCTAAGGTGGCAGGGCGCCTGACCCAGGCATTGAATGTGTTCCGGACGAGTGGTGCTCTCTGGCGCGGATACATGGAGGAGCAAGCGGGGAGCATTCAGTTCGGAAACAATACTACGCGTAGCTTAGGCGCTAATGTTGTTCACAGATGACGAAGATACTGACGGACAGAAAGACGGGCGGACAGACGAATGGATCGACGTCATTAAAAAAAAAACACTTCTTTTTCGGTGGACCCCAAAACGTGTATTTCGGTTGAAATCCCGAAATCGATTATCCGCAGCATTACGTAATTTTCTACACACTACGAATATTACTCCGTATATACAAACATACGTATACGGGAAAGTGAAAAAACAACAAAAAATATTTTTTTAAATACAATTTCAATTGAGAACTCACAACCACAAACGGTAAGGCTCCAGTATTCTGAGGCCGAATTGCTGCTTTGAACCACTGTGCTTCACGGGGTCTGTGCGGCACGTGGCCCGCGGGGATTAGCCGGCGTAGTGGCAGCCCTGCCGCCTCCGCCCCGGGGCGCCCCGCCCAGCCTCATTACGTGCATTGTTGCCTGGCGGCGGCGCGGGAGGGGAGTGGCGCATCGCACTCGTCCCCACATCTGGCATCGCACACGGACGTGTCGCTGCCCAACGCACCGCGCCAGGCACGCTCAGCACGCCGACAGGCCCAAGATGTCCCTTTGCACCCGACGGTGATCGATGATGCGTAGCTAGTGACTTATGTCCCGCAACGGTTTAAGCTCCGGTAGGTGTAAGTCTGTCTGTCTGTCTGTCGGTCTGTCGGTCTGTCGGTCTGTCGGTCTGTCGGTCTGTCGGTCTGTCGGTCTGTCGGTCTGTCGGTCTGTCGGTCTGTCCGTCTGTCGGTCTGTCGGTCTGTCGGTCTGTCGGTCTGTCCGTCTGTCCGTCTGTCCGTCTGTCCGTCTGTCCGTCTGTCCGTCTGTCCGTCTGTCCGTCTGTCGGTCTGTCCGTCTGTCGGTCTGTCGGTCTGTCCGTCTGTCGGTCTGTCGGTCTGTCGGTCTGTCGGTCTGTCGGTCTGTCGGTCTGTCGGTCTGTCGGTCTGTCGGTCTGTCGGTCTGTCGGTCTGTCTGTCTGTCTGTCTGTCTGTCTGTCTGTCTGTCTGTCTGTCTGTCTGTCTGTCTGTCTGTCTGTCTGTCTGTCTGTCTGTCTGTCTGTCTGTCTGTCTGTCTGTCTGTCTGTCTGTCTGTCTGTCGGTCTGTCGGTCGGTCGGTCGGTCGGTCGGTTGGTGATTCCGGGTGCGCCAACAGCTTTGGTCATTAGTGCCGTAAGTGTAGTGCATGTTTTTCCTCGAGAGATGGCGGTGATCTTCTTCCGCTGGATAGCGAGATCCGGCGCCGACCTACCGCCGACTAGCGGGGTTTAGCCCGTAACTAGGACTCTCCCACCAGTGGGGCACTGCCCCAGCAGGGACAAGCTCTAAGCTCTCCGGTAGGTGTCGCGATCCTGGGTATTTCCAATATAATTTTAGCTGCCGCTGCTTTTCACTTACCCAATGTCACCGTCCGTTCTCCTCACTCTTGAGGATTGTCAAAAAAAAAGTTTCAACGAAGGAAACTGTATTCTTCACAAGTTGTGGCTGGCTAATCAATCGGCAAACTGTTACCAACTCCGAGTTCGCGGATATACTGTTCTGTGTTTTTGAAACGCCGATTAATAATATCAATACATTCCCCAAGGTTTTGCCCATCTTCTAATCACTTGAAGACACTACTAGTTGGGTATGTTAAACAATTATTTCACTTTAAATATCCCGACTCAATCGTTACGTGTCCATATCTTTCGAACTCTAGCAAACCTTGCTCAAAACAAACTTGCCTCCATAGCAACAGCTCCCAAACCTTGGGAGCTGCGGGAACTGATTTTTCAAGTGGGGAAAAGTTCTCCCGTTCTCCTTCAGTGAGGTGATGAAATGCAACCTATTCATCGCATTAAGACAGATTCAGAAAAAGATTATCTACAGTAACATACATAATCCCAGTGATTTTTAATGAAAATCGGACTAATGTCATATTATTAACACAATATTGTACTATTCCATAAAAATTGGAGCTGCTTTTGAGAAAATCGTGTTTAGGTATTTTCGCAAAATTTTGACAATTTTACGCAAAATTACGTGAAAACTGCTCATATTTCCCAAAAACATGTTCACTTCATTATTGAAAATGAAAGTTTTTTAAGATCAAATTTAATGAAGAAAAAAAAAATTATATTGTAGTTGTTGGGCGAGCTAGAATAATTTTGAATGTTCAGAATTTTTGTAAAGGGAAGTTTTCTCGCAAATAGTTTTCCGTCGCTATCTACTATTCATTTCTATCAACAAAAGAAATTCCATCATTTTATTTCCATGAAATATCAAAGCGTATATTTAATTTTGTAATTACATTCACATGAAAAAATATACAAGGAGTACTTTCCTCCCTTCTATCCTCTGAGATGCCAAAGAAGTAAGTTATTTTTCCTAATCGAATCGACAGTAACCAACTATGTCAATAAAGGACATGTGTACATGAAGTAGTAAATATTGACTGTGCTTCCTTCTCTAGCATCGACTATGAGCTACCATTTATCTCTCATTCTTCGCCTCTCCAAAAAGCAATCATTTTGTTCAACTGATCAAGAGAGTATCTCGTATGATCCATCGCAGAATTTCCTAATAGTTCCAATTTTTGTTATTGGAAAGGGGTCACAGCTTTTCGAAACACAACTTCCACTCTCCTTGTCATATCAGTTGTGATTGTCCGTGTTCTCTTATGAATCTCATTCGTTTGTTCGAATTCGAATCGTCGTAAAATTCAAGAATTTTGATATTTTATTTCGTTGTAAGATTCAAGAATCCAAAATAGTATTGTAATCATGAATAGAACCTCTCCGGGGTCCATTCCCGGCGCTTGCTTTCGAATGGACTTGTTGAATTTTCTCTGCTCCCTCCATTACAGAGTGTTTCTGTCTAACAGCTCTCTCCCCGTCGCTCTTGCCGTTGTCGTCGACCCCGTCACCGCCCCGTCACCGCCCCGTCACCGCCCCGTCACCGCCTCGTCACCGCCCCGTCACCCCCCCGTCACCGCCCCCGCCAACAATCCATCCTCGCCGCTGGCGCCATTGCCGCCGCATCTACAGTCACCTCTCACACCGGCGGTCACCGCTCTCGCTCTTTGGTCATCCTCGCTCCTGCCCCAGCCTCTGCCCCCACGTCAGTCTCCGTCCCCGCAACCGGCCTCGACACCGACTCCGCTTCCACAACCGCCTCCACTCCTACCATTACCACGATCGCCAGCGTATCATACGCCGTCACTGCCACCGCCACCGCCTCCAACCAGCCACCGCCTCCGCCTCCGCCTCCGCCTCCCCGCCTCCGCCTCCGCCTCCGCCTCCGCCTCCGCCTCCGCCTCCGCCTCCGCCTCCGCCTCCGCCTCCCGCCACGCCACGGCCACCGCCACTGCCTCCGCCTCCGCCTCCGCCTCCACCTCCGCCACCGCCACCGCCACCGCCACCGCCTCCAACCCGCCGCCGCAGCCGCCACCGCCACCGCCACCGCCACCGCCACCGCCACCGCCACCGCCACCGCCTCCAACCCGCCGCCGCAGCCGCCCTGTTGTCTTTCCATTTGGGCGCCGCGCGGTGGGCGCGCTGAGGTTTGGAGCGCGAGGCTGCCCGGAGGGAGGGTGAGTGGGGACGGGGCCTGCGCGCCTGCGTCGATGCACCTGTCGAGGTCACGGCCACCCTCGCTCCCAAGCGCAGCATCCACGGCCTCCTCTCGCGCCGCGCTTTCGGGCTCCTTTCTCAGCTGAGGGCGGGATGGAGACAGTTATGTTGAAGACCACGTAGGGAGCTTAGACATTCTATTTAATTATTTAAAATGTTAATGCTTTTTTTATTGTAGGATTGGTTTGGCTTTCCATCGACTATACAAAATAGAGACGAGAAGAAATGGAATCGGTCCGAAAATTCGAGGGCGATATTTCCTTTGTAAAATAATGAATAGTGACGGTTCCTCAGACGTAAGAAGTGGTTTAAATCATGATGTCTTTATGCATGTATAAATGTGTATGTCACGCATGACTCGGGTTTGCGCTCTTACTTTGAACACTCGTCAGGAGTAAGGTGTGTGAGTGCCGTTCCAAAGATGTGAGATTGAGATTGGCGCCGGTGAAGGGCATGTACACGCAGTTTTGTACCAAAAAACAGTGCAAAATTTGCCTCTAAAGTACGATACCTAGAACTTACCTTTGACCATAAGAATTGTGAAAAATAATTGCTTCTTTGTAAAAGATAAAACGTAAATATATTCAGTTTTAATTCACCATTATTCTTGAACCTCCTATTGTGTTACTGAAAATTGTAACAATTGAACATTGTTTCATTTTCTTCAAACCATTACGATATCCTAATGCCGTATTGAACAAAAATTAGACGAATTTTCAGGAAACAACGAATCCTTTGATCATTAATGAAAATGTGTCAAATGCACAAAATTGTGCTCTTAATTACGTACCAAGTTGACATAAATGCATCTTGAAAAACCTCTCTGAATAGAAACAAAAATTATCAATGAGCCAAACGATTTAATAATAAATGTAAGGTGAAAACAACTTTAATAATGCATTTAATGCTTAGTTTCTAGTCAATATATTATCAAAATATTAAACTGCATTTTTCATCTAAAAGAATACAGTAAGCAGAGGAAACAAAATAGTTTGTAAATTATTTAGACACCCCGGCTACTAATAACTATTTTTTTAAGAATTGGGGACGGCGACGTTGTAGTTTCATTTTTCACGCCAGAGAAAGTAAATATGACACAAAAGAAATATTATTAGGCCACAATAGTATTCACTAAATTTTTAATTAAAAAATGTCTTTGTGGTCGTGAAAACGCCCTAGGTATAAGATGCACGATCTACGTAGGGTACTGCCCAAATATCCGAATTGATTTTGTGGAATCGATATGCTGCTTACGCTCATAGAATCAGCATCCATTGACCTTACCTTCATCATACATGCTGTTTACGATAAAGCAATAATGCGATAAAGGTCGTGTAGTATCGTATTCCGATCTTTTCGTAAGGTAACGTGAGAGATGTCGCATGCACAAAGGCTTAAAATATAGGGCTTAACATACGCTGCATAGTTCAACTCTGAGTGAACCCCTTCGGTTGTAGATAGATTATAGAATACCGTTGCGTTTGTCCGTGCAAATAATACCGCAACCTTTGTTGGGTGGACTCAACTGCAAAAATACCCGGAATATTTTCTGGGTTACACTACGTAAAACGCAAGGCTTTACTTTTCACTTGGGTGGGGGAAAGAAAGTGTCTTTACGTCTTGCTGTATTTTTCTGAATAAGTTACTGTAACTTCGTTAATTAATTTCGCCATTCAATTTTCCTCTTAAAGTGCACATATGAAACATATACCGGTACCCCTGGATTTTTCTTTTCAACCAACTTTTTCAAGTGAATTTTGATAACAAAATTGTGAAGACTTGACCAACGAATTTAAATATTCAGCTTGTAATACGATGCATTCTAAGCTCAAGCTTCATTATAATAAGCGGTTTTAGCTTTTATCGTTTTGTTTAGAGACATCTGCATTAATTGTGTTCTTCTTTATAATTCTGTATGATTTTTAATTGTGTGTTATGCATTTTTCCAAAACCGTTGAGAAATGCAAAACAGGAATCATCTGGTCCGCTCGTGGAGACTTACTAAGTAACGGATTTTCTAGGTTTGAATAGACGGTAATTAGCATCAGTGCTTTTCTAATTAGCTGAAGATTGGAAACTTCCTGAAAGGAGGGTCTGGAAAGAGCTTTGATATTTTCTGAGAAACGTGCTCTATATCTGCAGATGGAAGTCCACTTCCGTTCTTTGAGGAACAAAGGGTTCGCTTTCGTGTCATTTACGGAAGGTTCTCTTCGAAATTAACTTAGATGAATATGAGAGGGACAACTATCTCTCTTGCGCTCCTGCAACATTATTAAGAGGTAGTTGTAGAAATTGCTGACCTTTTAATAAAGAAAAATTCAATAAAATGAATCTAGGAGGAATAAAAATACTGGGGTATTCAAAAAGTAACGGAGGTTCTAAATAATTTTCTGCTATGTATGTAGGCGTACGAATAATATCATTACAGCCGACTTCGGTTATAATGAACTCGAATATAGTAATCCCTCGGTTATAGTGAACTTAAGTCATTAGTCACGTTTCACTTACATTACAAATAAATGTAGGAAGATTCGGCTATAGCGAACCTAAACATCGGCTATAGTGAACATAGGTAATTGAACATGCTGGAAATTAATTCAATCCTGAAAAAATATATCGCCTCAGTGCTACAAATTCTAACACTGGTCAGATTGAAACAAAATATCGGCCAAAGGTCATAATCGAAGAAGTCTCCCCTTAGGTGAAGGTAGCGGACCCGGAATGGGGACCTTAGTGATGAACTTATGCTACTCAGTTTCTCTGTAAAAAAGAAGAGGCCATGTCCTGCGTGGGCTCCAACTGGCGGAGGCGACACGTGATTGCTTGCTTCAGTTTCAAGCTTGGTATTACTTGATATTCCGTGGGACAAAAGCGCGTAGAATTCTACTTTGCCGACAGGAAGCACGCGTCTGCCACAGCCTGGCGATATCCCCAGTGCCGCACGAAAATGCGATCAGTTTCATTAGCCGCTTCCCCCATCCCGCTATCGAAAGTACCTCGTATGGTATTAGGCGAGTAAAAGAGCTTTCGATGTGTGAGACGGTGTTCCGTAAGTGCAAGATGCATTGAAGGATGTCAAGACTGCATAAACGATACTGAGAGACTGAGGACAAAGTAGAATCAAGTATGGAGAGAGCACGAACTCTGGATGATCTAGAGAAATTTCTACTAAAAAATGTACGAAGAAAATAATTTATTTTTGAAGAACAAATAAAGAAATCGAAATTTTTAGTTCGTGCTGTTAATGTATTTTGCTGTATATCTACATTAATGAAATTAATTGTTATGAAGAAATTCTATTTAATTATGACCATCATCGGATATAGTGTACCACCGATATAGTGAACCAAAATTGTTAGCTCCCAGAAGTTTATTTTATCCGGAGTTGACTGTGCTAAGGTCAAAGAATAAGAAAAGATGGAAGTGAATGCGAGTATTCAAATTACATCCGTTAATCTTCTAAGGAAATACCTGTATACACACGAGATGTGAAAATGAAGTGTTTGAGAATAGAAAATGATATGATAATGGGCAATTAGTACACTTAATGTTAAATGCTAATGGGTTAAACATATATCTACAAACTTCCTTTTATTAAATGTCTGTTTGTGATGAAGACTGCCTTTCTGATAAAATAACGTGGTAAATCCAAAACGATCTAAAGTTTCTTATTCAAACATAATACTCTGCTCATTCATTAGTAGAGAATTTAAAATAAGAATACAATTTCTTGCAAACACATGAATTTAACGCGACTACAAATACATGCGAGAATAAACTTACTGCTATCCCATATTACATATTCTGATATTTGTTTTCAATGAACAATTTTACAATTTCCAACAGAAAGTAATCTCTGTCACGCCGCTACTCACAAGCTAAATACGTTCCTTTCTGCTAACACAGTACGTGAGAAATACACTTGCTAAAATGTGTTTCACTGCTCATCCCTAACTGGTTTGTGAATCGTGTCTCGTAGTGCCGTATAGGTTTACCTGACGAGCGTCATGTACGTAAACCTCTGCGAGATTAACGCAAAACAGTGGCTGTGAGCCTGTGCTTTGTGGGAAACAGCGCTTTTAGCAAGCCCTCCAGCAATTAATATGGAGTCCCTGCGCGAATGAATTAGCAGGAGAGCGTTACAGTTGACGCGTGCACTCGTATTTACACGTTTCCATCAGGATCCTTTGCGAGTTAATTGCTTCGGAGCAATTTCAATAAATTAGCACATTCTTCATTTCTGTTGGTGGTATTTACATTGCTTCGTGAATGTTTACGTTCCCTACAGCCAATTTTCATTATTGAGAGTGAGAAAATTAAAGATGATTTTGAAAAATAAGATAAATTCGCAAATAACACTTAATTTTCGATGTTTTGACATAATAAAGAAGGTTAATAATCTCATATTTGTTAAGTAAATCTCCAGAGTATTTGTAATTCTTATAATTTTATCAATTCAATTTGTAGTTGATGTTTTACTGGAAATCATTATTAAAGTAAATGAAATTTTTAATATTTTTCTTGTACGTGTCCTTTTTGCATTAAAACGATTTTGACTTTTTGCTCCACTTTAAATAAAATGTATAAATGAATACACCGGGGTTTGAATCCCGGTCGATAGTTGTTGAATTTCGGGATTGTAAAGCGGGTTCACGGCAGGGTTTCTCAGGAGTTTTCCACCTCGCTTGCTTTTTATTTCACTTTTAATTCCATCTTTTTCTCCTTATTCCCCAATTCCTCCTTCATCATCGTTATCATAATTACACTTCAACGTTAATGCCTCTGGGGAGATTCAAAGACGGCCGCACAGAGACTGGCTGCGGCAGTGCGAAGTTATCAGAGATAATGGCTGGTAATAAAAGAACCATTTTTCGAAAAGGTCGCCTGCATGTCAAGGTATCCCTTTACAAATGGATATGTAATGCCAAATGTAAACGATCTATACAATTTTTAATATTACAATATCCAGCAACTAAATTGTCCTGAAATGTCAAATATGTTATAAGGAATTTTAAACAAATCGAGATTTCAATCAACTTGTATACATTCAAAATTCGTAATTACTAGAAGAACAAACAGTGATGTTTATTACATTGTTTTATGTACATGGAGCTCTGTGTGTAGTGGATACGTATTTGATTTTTAACTGAATGACCTTTCATAAATTCTTTTTAACTCATAAGAAAATGTTTTTGGTCATTCTGAAACATTGCGGTTGTTTCTTTCCGGATCTAATCGCTGTGATAATATATGTTTGAACATTTTAGAATATATTTTTACTGTGCGGGGATTATTTCTATTAGGCCAAATCTTTCGAAAGCAAACTACGCCGTTGTACGGCTATTACCCGTAGAGTGTTCCCTCATTTCACACCGTAAGCTTTCTTTACATAATTGTTATTAGATAAAGGAATAAGGAAGAGACTACTCTAAAAGAAGTCGCTGTAAGGTTGAGAATAGAATTTTTTTAGCGCATCTGTGAAAATATTTTATTTAGCTTTTATATCAGTATAATACATGCTTTTACATTTTCACCATCAAGAAATAATCTGTCCACGAAACCAAAGTAGATGTTCCTGGCTACTCTCTGGTTGATATGTTTATCGTAATTGAGTTGCAAACAATTTGCATTTTTCTCATTGGTATAATAGCAAAATTGAAAGTGAAGTGCATGTGTATATGGCAATACTTCGTCAAAATGTGAAAGCTTTTGGTAAAATTGAAGATAGTCCGAAACGTAATTTTCTCTAATTCAAAATTGTGATGTAAATTGTTTGAAATATGAATTCACAATAACCAACTTAGGACTTAATTTCCTTGGGAGATTATGGAGTCGTCCTGCCTTACCCCAAGAACTTACCACAAGCGGTCATGTATAGACTACTCCAGTTGTAGTGAATCTCAGAAAACTATTTTCTTGTTCCCTATATTCGATATCAGGTACACTATATCTGATAGTTTACTAGAACTAGATTTAGTTCTTATTTTTATGTAGATTAGCACGAAGGATTGAAGTTCATTACAATCTTAAGATTATTATACATGAATTCACAATATTTAAAAAATCCGCTGCATTTCGAGCACTAGTTAGAAATTATTAAACATCTCAATCCACAATGAAACAATTAACATTCTTCACGTTTCCGCCGTCGGATGAAGGCTTCTAGCGAAACGTAATGATCATTCGTGGCATAGCATTATTCAGGCGACGCAAAGCAGCTTCTTTGACGCGTACCGCACCCACGCCGTTTCCCACTATCATCTCTGGCGCGGTGTGGCGCGGCGCGGGGGTTCCTGGAGTTAGCTTCGGGCGCGCGCCGCAGGGGGCGGGGCGAGCGGGCGGCGCGCGGGTAATCAGAGCGCGCAGACCGCACACGCGTCAGGTCATTGTGTCCTATTTCTGGCATTAATATTAATGGACGTCGACGCACGGCGCCGCCCCGCTCCCGCCGCCCCGCTCCCGCCGCCCCGCTCCCGCCGCCCCGCTCCCGCCGCCCCGCTCCCGCCACCCCGCGCCGCCCCGCGCCGCCCCCGCGCCGCCCCGCGCCGCCCTGCGCCGCCCCGCGCCGCCCCCACCGCCCCGCCGCGCCCCGCCGCGCCCCGCCGAGCCCCGCCGTGCCACCACGCCCCCACACCCCCACCCCCGCCACGGCAACCCACGCCAGCCAAGCTCCCCGCACGCACCCCTCCCCCACGCGCTGCCATGCCCGCCACGCCCTGCTACGCCACGCCCTACAACGTCCCGCCACGCCCCGTCACGTGCCACCCCGCCCCGCCCCGCCATGCCCCTCCACGCCACGCCACGCCACGCCACTCCGGGCGCTGCAGCTCCCCCCAGCCGTCAACTGGCCAACGCTACAGAGCACGCAGCTAGAGGATAGAAGCGCGATGTCGCCGTGGTAGGATGAACAGGAAGTGCGAGCACAAGTGAGGAGAGAGGTACAGAGGTGACTAAAGGGATGAAAATATATTTCGATTGAGAAATGTAGGAAAACGATGTATTATTAAACGAAAAAAGGCGGAACTAGGGTAAAAATCAGATTTGAAGGGATGGGTGTTGAGATCCTAGGTTGAAAAGTTGGTCATGTCTAGGCGGGTAGGAAGTATTCAGAAAAACAGTTCTTCCTCGTGCGGGAGGTAATAGAACAGAGTAGAAGAGACAGAGAGAGGAGAGGAGGAGGAGCAGGAAGAGGAGAGGAGAGACGGAGACGAGAAGAGGGGGGAGCAAGAAGGGAGAGTGGGAGCGAGAAGGGAGAGGGGGAGCAAGAAGGCAGAGGGGGAGCGAGAAGGGAGAGGGGGAGCGAGAAGGGAGAGGGGGAGCGAGAAGGGAGAGGGGTGCGAGAAGGAAGAGCGGGTGTGAGGGGGAGGGGGAGCGCGTGGAGAAACGGGGGGGCGAGTGGAGAGAGGGAGAGAACTCGTAGAATCGGAGAGGTTGGAGAGAAGGGGCATGGCCCGAGAGCAGGCCGTGAACACGATCAAAGGGCGAAGCCGCGCCGACGCAACGAGAAGGGGAGAGGGCTCGCCCAGGGCAGGGTGAGGAGAAAAGGGGTGGGCTGGACGGACTGTGACGACATAGACACGACAGTGGGGTAATAGGAACGATACGGGAAGCACAAGGAAGGGAACACCTAGACCGTGAAGGGAAGGTCTGGCAGCGGAGCGGAGCAGGTCAAGGGTGGTGACACCATAAAGTAGGGAGTGGCAGGCGTAAAGAGGTGGAACGGGCAGGAAGAGCAGAGTAGCAGAACAAAAAGACGAAGCTCCAGTCACGAAGGGATGGAAAGGGAGTGATGATGAGCGGAGCAGGTTCCGGGTTACGTGGAAGAGGGAAAGGGAGTGTCGTGGTTGAAAAGCTGGCCAGTGGGAGGTGGGGCTGAGGAAGGGGAACAATGGCAAAGACAGGGAGGGAATATGCGGGGCAAGAGTGAAGCGATGTAGTAGGAAGGGGCTGAATGATAGGGGGTACGGAGGAACTTCGTCGTGTGTGAGTGAGGGCGGGGAATGGCTGGCGCTGCAGATCGTGCCAGGCGCTGCGGGGAGACGGAGGTGGAGGCGGGGACGGAGTAGTGGATGGATCGAATGTGGAAGAGGAGGCGGGGTCGGGGGGGGCGAGGCCGCTTGCTGCTACCAATGTGCTTGCTTCTGCTGGCGCCTGGCTGGCGTGCGCTCTACTTCTCGCCGCCGCCGATCTATGCGAGCCTTAGCGCAGTTTATGCATCCAATACGACGCCCCAAATGCCGTCGAACTCTTAATGTTTAGGGCCCCTATTTTAATAACCTAAAAATCAGCGAAATATCCAAGCATTTATGACCTAAAACCTATATAAATATGACCTAAAAAATTAAAATATGACGTTATACGAGTTTATTTTTTAAAAATTCCTGTTAATGTTTTTGGTATAACAAATACAAAATTCACTTAAGAATAGATTGTATGTACGGTACATACAGCGTGCAGTCTTTGGAACTAACTAGCATTTTTTAAAAAATTGCTTGTGTCTGTAAAACCAATCAAGTACAGTACAAAAAACCCATCAAACCAGACGACTTACTTTATTACCTCATACTTCTTGTTTAAAACAATCCTTATCTTTCAAATAATCCTTTGCAGTATAATTTTTGAGTCTATTTGTGACAATATCACCTGATACGTTGTCATGCGAGACACATTTTCAAGCGTTTTATTCTTATGTCCTTAAAAATATGACCTATGTATGCATTTGGGGCAAAATCTGGCCAAAATATGACCTTTTACTAAAAACGGTTCTTAAAAATATGACAAACATATGCATTTATGGCAGAATTTGGCCCAAATATGACCTTTCACTAAAACCTGTATAAATACGACTTTATATGCACAATAAAAATACGTTTTCCTGTTCGACAATACCTGGATTTGTGCATAAATTGTTTTAAAATCCTCCAAAAGGCTCAGATAAAATATATGACTTGTGATTAAAATCCGGGCCCTATTAATGTTACCTCAACATGAAGCTGCAGTTTGTGAATCCTCCCATCCCGCCTCCCTGTTGTGCATCTTTGTTGGCCGAATCGTCAAATTTTATTAAAAATCTTGAGTGTTAAAAGGAGGACATTTTACAGAAGAGAAGAACTAATTATAGCAAATTATTTTCACTAAGTCAAAATAAAAACATGAGTCTAATGAAACTTTTTATTATGTTACCTGGGAAATCTTTACAACGCCAGACAACTTCGCCGGCATATGAACATGGATTTAGTCACCGTGCTAAGCTCCTGAATTAACAACTAGAGACGCTAATGTTTTTACCGCACACACGGGGCATTAAAGTACAGACTTTTTACATATTTTCTATTTTAACTGTGTTTTAAAAGTCCTTGCCAGTTTTTTGCGTTTCCGGTTGTTCAATTAGTTTTTTGGTAGTCTACAAAAGTGCTTATCTTATTCCAAATAAAATCTACTCGTTTTGCTTAATGCAACATGTAATATTCTTTGGAAAACTTTTAAATGTTAATTTTACGTTGAATTAATATTTAATTATACAATAGTCAATAGTTTATAAGTCATCTAGCGGGAGAGACTCATCGCCACCTACAGCGATAAAACATGCACAGTACTTACGGGATCAATGCCCATGACGCGCCCAGAAACACTAATCAATCGACATTAACCATCTGTGTGACGCTCCACAGCGCCTGCGATCAAAGGTGATAGGCAACCGTGCGACAGTCATGTATAAAGGGTTGCGTCTCTTGTGGAAATTATTAATTTCATTGTTTCCCTTGACAAGCTTATAGCACTTTCTCCTCTCTTCTCCCCCAAGGAGCATAAAGTTAAAGAATGGTATTTTTCATTACAAGCAATATTTCTTCTAAATAAATAGATCTCTTATTTAAACTTTACATTAAAATGGGAGTCGAATATTAAAGATATTGTTCTCATTCAAGTTCTCTAATGTATCACATGCATCATTAAACAGGCACTCAAGTGAACCGAGGAATGCAACATTCTCCCATCTCTTTTATCAAAAGCAATTCCATCGAAAAGTAGAAGTTGCCGTTATATCAACCGCGAACTTTTATGCGAACTATGTTGGCACTTTGCGCCACTTCGCCGATAGGTCCCTGCGTAACGACCCCTGATAAGCCTACACCGCCTACTCATCTCCCGTGCTGCTCCTCCCGCCGCTTGCGGCGTGCAGCGGAAGTGGCGGTACCGCGACCGGCGACGGGTGGGGGGAGGGGGCGGGGCGGGGAGACGCGGCGTTGCAACTTCGCAACTTCCGCCCAACTCGGCGCCCGACTTGAGAACCGGGCGAAACAGCGGCTTGGCTGGAGACGGGTCGGCGGTTGAGCGCCGTGGCGGGCGTGGCGGTGTGGCGGAAGGAGAGAGAGCGAAGGGAATGGGGAATCAACAGCTGTGTTTAAGAATTTCGCCCGGCTTTGAAAACTTGCGGCGGCAGAGGGGAGCCCGCGATGTTTCCGTTGGAAAGTTTTGCGGACTTCGTAATAGATAAGAACGTGTGGTGGTGGTGTTGTGTCGGGGACAATGATGGTTGTGGGGTTGATGGGTGCTTGTACCAGTGAATGTAATAAGAATAGTGAGGTACTAGGAGGAAGCATTGTTGGTGTTACAGCGAGACGTCGGTTACCGTTTCTACGTGATATTGTATATAATCGTTGAGAGTTTGGGGTCTTCGAAAGGGCAAATACTACGTCATACTTCCAATTAATAGAATGCCGGTTTAAAAAAAAAACGAACAGATAAGATAATTAAAAATTCTGTAAGAGAAACTACGGTAAAAATTGCATAAAAAATAATGAAATTCCTTAGTATCCCATGTATACAATTCCTCCTAATTTTTTGTTAGGATGTTAGAGAGAATAATATAAACGAATAACCTCTCTTGTAACTCTTAAATTTTTGGAAGCACATACACACGCGTTGTATGACGGATGGGGAAGAAGCCACGTAACACGTAAGAGTTGTATGTGGTTGGTGGAACCGTGTACGCGATATTTCACGAACTACATAATAGATTAGGGCGTGTGCTGGTAGGGAGGGGACAGTGATGGCTGTAGGTTTGATGGGTGCGCGTTCCAGTGAATACGACAGCAGTGGTGAGATACTACGAGAAAAGTTGGTGGTACAGAAAGACGCTCGATACTATGTCACTTCAGCAATTTATATGGTGGAAAGCATTTCTTATGGTCTTTGCAATAGTTTCTTACGAATGGAACAAATAAGGTAATAAAGCATTAGGTAAAATAAAAGGTCTTAATAGTGGGGTGTCTAGGATTTAGGAAACAATGAATTCCTATGGAAATCCGCATTTAAATTTTTTCCCCCAAATTATGTGCTTGAATGCTAAAATTCAAGTATAATCAAACAGATCCCCTTGCCACTTCCAAAATCCCCTATTTCAACATCCGTCTTTTGATAGAATGGGGAAAAGACTGTAGCGTTTAACAATTTCTCCTGGCTTTGATTACTTGCGAATTTGAATACATTGTGGATTTAATAAAAGATTGCGTCTATATGGTACAATGGTGGATGGCCAGGGGGTCGACATGGAATCGTACCATAGTCGTGATTGTGCACAGAAAGAGGAAAGTGGAGTTGGCAGGTGTTTAGATGTGTGCCACGTATATACGAATGCAAGAACAACCTAAGTCACATTGCGCTACATTTTGCATACCTAAGAAAAAAATTACATTACTAGATGGATTTAGAGACGAAACTTTAATCGATGATTAAGTAGCACTGAACAAGTTCATTGTTGACATGACATCAACGTGCTATATTATATGGGAAAGAATATGCTGTGGACTTGGGTTTTTGCAATCAATATATTTTTGATTTTAAAATAATTGTATAAATAAAAATCTATAAATACCAAAAGATTAGCAATATTTATTTATAAGATTACAATGTTTCTATATTTTTATCAAAACAAGTTTTTTTAATTTTCTCTATTTTTTTCTCTATTTTCCTATATTGTAACATTTTTTATTTATCAATTGTGATTTTTATTCTCATGATGAAGTTTAAAGGCAAGTTAGTGATTTCAGACCCATCCTCGAGTGAAATTAATTGCTTTCACAATTCCAAGTGTTGAGGATTTAAAACAAGTAATATAATGAAATTTTGAAAAAATCAATGGTACCTGCATAATCCTTGTGTTGTTCTCAATAGAAAATCAACTCTTCAATTGATGGCCACTACTACTTGAAATCTGTTATTTAATTACCGACCACCAAGTTCACCATAAAATTTCTATTTGAGTTTACGCTCCTTTCATTCCAGGATAGTGTGCAACGCATTGATTTCTTCTAAACAGCAATAGCACAAATCACTGTAGTGAGAATAATTGAAAAGAAAAATGACTGTAGTCCCGAACTTCCAGTGTTTTGCACTCAGGTTGAAATAGCTACTTTTGTTTGCATGATAGGATACGGCGCTTTGATTGTGTTTCTGCATTACCTGAGAGAGCTACATGCAAAGTATACCTTTAACACATTTTTCGCCACATGTTAACTTTGGATGTTCTTGCAT